>SRSM01000389.1:0-64121 GCA_019593545.1 Apocynum venetum
AAACTAAGGAGGAACTTGTACTTATGCAGCTTTGTTAGTCTAAGACGGCCTTAACTTAAATGTGCTAGATTTTATATAATTTGGGGAAATTGTGTGAAATTTTGGTTCATTGGACTATGTTATGTGGATTTCAACATCCTCTGGTCAATGTATGTTCTTGCTTCAGTGACAATGATGCATCTAATTATTTTAAAGATGAATTTGGCATCTTGGGGTGGACCTTTCATATTTAAAACATTCTGGTATACACATAATTAACTAATGACCAATGTGGGGAGAACTTAGGTTCGTACCCCATTAGTCTGTTTGCTCTATGTTCTTAAGGAATCTTTCTACGGAAAATTTGACATTTTTTGGTTGAAAAACATTGATGGCTTATTGTTGTCTTTATTCAGGGATTGAAGCTCGAGTTATGCACTACTGACAGAGTTGGGCTGCTGTCTGATGTCACTCGAATCTTCCGTGAGAACAGCTCTCAGTTTACCAGAGCAGAAGTGGCAACTAGAGCAGGCAAAGCTGTTAATACATTCTATGTTCGCGATGCATCTGGGTATCCCGTTGATGCAAAGATCATTGACTCCATTCGTCAAACAATAGGGCAGACAATACTCCAAGTAAAAGGCTGCCCAGAAGAGCTAAATCAAGCTCGACAAGACTCTCCAACCAAGTTCCTCTTTGGTGGACTCTTCAAGTCTAGATCCTTCTGTAACTTTGGCGTGGTTCGGTCATACTCATGAACGAACTAGTTTTACTTTCCAATGTACATTCATCAGCCATCATACATGCTTTAGGTTTTAATCCGACGTTTAGTAGATTATCACATCTCTTTTCCCTTGTGCTTGAGGAAAGAAGAAAGTCACAGATTAGCCTAGTTCGCTTGTAAATATCCTCATCTTACGCCATCTAGTTTGATGCATTCAATGTAATGTTGGATCACAATTGAAGCTGAGCTACAATTTCAATGACGATGAAAGACTGCCAAAGGTTTCGTCATTTTGTACATAGCAAACATAATCTTCTAGTTTCAGGGGTTCTTAGTCAACCAAATTGTCCTAAAATATTTGTTTGTTGAATACCTCTTTGTAGTAAGTAGCAAGAAAAGAAACTTCCTTTTTGACTTGTTTCGTGGTCTGTACCCAAAGCTTCTGAAGTTTGTGGAGACAAAGGAGTCAATGTAACTCCCAGTCGGTATAAAAACAGTTGAATGAAAAAACAATGACGACAAGGTGGTATGTCTATGGATTTTAGGAATTATTAGTCTAACTAGCAATACAAACACCACACCAAATATCAACATCGTTTTCCTATCATAGCAGGGTAGCTGTGGTAAAAACCATGAATAAGGACAGTTTTTGTAGCTGCCAATGAGAAAAAAGGGTCGTTGGACGAATTCCAAACCAAATGACTCTGGGGATTCCATTCCATGATGAATTTAATTTATAGTGTATCGAAATATAAAATATTCGTGTTTAATTGAATGCTCATTTTTTAAATTTTCTTTCATGATCTAAAGTTTGTCCCGGTTCCAGTCACAACCTTCGGAAAATGTCAAATCCATAGCTAGGATGGATGTGAAAGCATCCCCATCCTTCCATAAACAAACCTATAGTCTAGCTTTCACATTATAGCAGTTGGGGACTTGGGTGGAGAGATCAACTTTGACCAGCAAGTAGCTTTCTTCATGGTCAGCTTTGGGTCGGCGGCTGATCCTGGTAGAATTATTTGTTATGTCCATATTATTGACCTAAAAGCCAAAAGGGCTTAAAATATGGAGATTTTCTAAAATATCAAAGGTGTTTTGAAAAGAATATCTGCCAAATCTTACGTCTGTTTATATATTTGCGTAGATCACATAGCTTCATATTCAAGATTTTCTTGGAGCTTTCTTCTGTTGGCCAGGATCTTGATCATTGCCCTTTGCTTCTCCTTGATTCAAACTCAACAAATTTTACCTAAGACAAAACTTGGCTAGAAACTTCACCATAGAATTTCAGGGTATTTGTTGCTTTTTTTAATTCATTGATGTAGAAGATAAAAATCTAAAGTAACAAGAGATTTGATTCCAATAACCCTTTCATTTCTAAGTATTAATTTCTTGGAAAGATGGACAAAGTCATTGATATATATGGAAAGATGACTCAACACAATTAAGAACGCAAATCTAAACCTTTATAGTAGTAGTATTGAAGATATGGTAGTACTAAATTCGGGAAAAAAATAAACAAAAACAAAGAAAGAACATAATAATAAAAATTATAGATGAGTTGAGACCAAAATGCGGAAAGGGATAATTTTGCTTTGGCTAAAAGAGAACTCTTTTATGAATCATAGGGCCCTCCACTCAGTATCGCAGTATTCTTATTCAAACCGATATGATTGGTATGATCATTATTGGATGCTTGGTGGTGCTTAAGGATGAAGAGATGATGAGAGGGGGTACTGCCACTTGGCTAATTTTTCCACATGATTCCTCATCAGACTCAGTGCTAGATGGACAATTCTATTATCCAAGTACGATGAATATTATATATTAAAGGAAAAAAAAAAGCACAGTAATTAGTTTGTTTGGGTACGAAACTATGTATATGTATATTTTATTGATGGAAAATTATCAAATTTAATCATTACATTATTTTTTATTTTTAAGTTTGGTCTTTTACATTTTTTTAAAAATTCGGATACCTGTACTTTTTTCGTGCTCCAATGAGCGAAACTCACCTTTTCTAGCCAAAATGATTAAACACGCAACTGCTTCCAAATTTTTGAGGGGCAAATTCGAAATTTGACATATAAGCCCTCCCATAGGGTCACTGCTCATGTGACAATGCCCTAGAGGCCAAATTGGGGAAATGCACTACTTTCCCCATTTATTTGGTCATCTTCATTGGGTATGTAGGTGGGGATTAGGGACTACATTTGATAATTTAGGGACTAAACATATACTTTGTTTGGATAAGGAACTATATCGTATATTTTGTTGTTTCAAGAGAGATGTTTTCATGTATAAATTTGTTTTGTAATTTAAGAATATTGATTATAGTAGATTATAAGTTTTATTATTATGTTTTAATTGAATATTCACATTTATATTTTTAGTTGTCTCGAATTGAATGTAATTTTTTTAAAATAAACATATTCTTTATATAAAATTTCAATAACTATCCTTATTAAAAAAATAATTTTACATTTCACTCATTTACATGATCTTACAACTAATCACGTTATTAACAAATATATTGTTAATTTTATTAAAGTCAAAGCATTTTCTTAATTCTTATATTAAATTAAAATTGAACGTTTAATTATTGACGTGACTTTAGTTTATAATTAAAAAATGTCTATTTATACACTCCCTCCATCCGATATTAATTGTCTTCATTTTGACTTAGAATTTTCACTTTCTTGAAATAAATATACTTTCATATAAAGGCCTACTAAAATCTCCTTCATTTAAGATATTTGCATCAAACTAATTAATTATTCTACTACTAATGTGACAAAATAATGCAGTAATATTCTTTAAAGTTGAAGACTATTATTAATTTTTAAAGAGTATTTTTTTGTTTTTACAATTTCATTATTTTACTTCAAATAGGAAGATACTTCTCTTAGGCCAGTGTAACTGGATAATGGAAATGAATCTATTCACTATTCCTTAAATTGGCTGGCCAAGAATTCCATTATTGAGAAGTGGTTTCTGCTGTAATGCAAGTGCAAGATTTCATTTTAAGTTAAGGTAATAGGATTCGTTGTTGAATCATCTTCAACTCTTATTGAGATGATGACAACAAAGAAAACAATTGCCAACTTGACGAAGATAAATCATTTTCTTGGACTAGTCCATGGATACTATTTCAACATTTTCTTATCTAAGTAATTGTCCAATGTCTGGTTTCTGAAACCCGCATAAATGGAGGAATCTTGATTGCATCACAAAGCTAAACCATGGCCCTTCATTTGCAATTGAATTTTTGAACTTTGATTGTATGCCGACACACTGTCTCTGTAGTTTTGGACACGGGTCAGAGGACTCCTTGTATGCATGCTGTTAGCGACTGCACCAGGGCTTGTGATGTATGGCTCAAAATTCTTCCACACAGCTCGTACAAATTTTTGGATTAGTATTACAGTACATGACCTTGGAAGAAAGCAATAGACATGACCAGTAATAGACACCGAGTACTTATCCTTATAATTTATGTACTTTGGTAATGCCGTAATAAATGTATATATAAACATATATGAATATTTTGATTAAGGTTGTAGAATTGATCTCGATCTGAAACCATAGAATAAATCCGTGTGAAAAATGGCAACTTGTTACTTAAATTTGTACAATTGTTGAGCATGATTAATATACTTGCGATCCCATTTTAATTAAAGAAAAGGTTTGTAAAACAAATTCTTGTAGACATATTGTATAAATTTTAATAACAGAACAAATATTTTATGAATACATATTATCTGCTAAAAAAATATTTACATATATAGAAAATGAGACTCTTTTTGAGTCACTAATAATTCGAATCTTGATGATTCATTAAGTTACTTTGATGATCCCTTTTTCTTTTCTTCTTCCTCCTGTTTTTCAAGGTTAGAAGGCTCAAGGTTCTTTTAAAAGGCTAAAAAATTAGTAGGAAAGGAGGATGGCACAGAAATCATAATGAAAGTGTAGTCATGTGCAAGTTCAGAATTTCTGCCAAATTTAGCTAAGATAATGCAAATTTGTGAAGTCTGTACTGATTCCCTTGCTCACATGGCATCATTAAAAAACTCCAAAGAGATTAAAGTCTTTCCTGACCCCCTCACATCACATGAATGGCAGATTTTAGAGGGTTCTTTATCAGATGGAGCAATTAATTGCAGCTTCAAAATTACACAGAAGAAAAAGTAAAAACATCGACCCCTCAAAGACTTACAGTTGCCATGGTTCTACAGGATCTCATGGGACCATACAGCCTGGACCATGTTCCCATCAGATGATCATATGATACTCAATTGCATGGATCATGGATTTAGGTATAATTCATATTTGATCCAACGGTTGTGAGACTTGAGAAAACTTCGAGATAAGGGCTACCAAATAATTTAAAGAATCTATAGATTTTTCCATATCCTTGCAGAATTAAACAAGCCCTTTACTTTCGAATTCTTTGCTTGTTTATGCCATCATATAACAGTGACTGATAAATTCCAGTTATAGTTTCAGGAACAGAGGCAATGGAGGGCACTGATGGTGATTTTCCTGGATTCCAAATTGTGGTTCCTAAAGAAGATGAAGTTAAGGTGAGGCCACCTTTAAGCCGCTTGCAAAGGCGTGCTCCGTGCCCTCTTCAGGTAAATCCTGCTGCTATCTCCATGGAATGCAAGGCTGCAGCAGTAATTTCCAGTGGATACAATACAGATTCTTCATCATTTTCATCATCTTTGAGTTCTACATTTGGCCCCTGTTACCATAGTAAAGATCCCATTCCTCTTCTTTCTCCCTTAGTATTGCCTTCCATACTTGAATCTGCTGGATATGCCCACGGAGAAAAATAGTACCACAAAAATTTCATTGCACATGTACATTAATTCAATAAACTCATTACAATTGTTGATAAAATTGTTGTTTAATTAAGTACTGCACTTTTGTCCTTTGCTCCTATGTTTTAATGTACATTTTCTTAGCATATATAGATCAAAACTTGGCTAACTCATGCCAAGAACATTTTTCTGTATCATATACTAGTAAAATAAAATAAGTTCCAGTTCTTTTGATCAAGAATTTGTGGCAAAATGAGCAATAACATAATCTTGATTAGTACTACTTATTATTGTCTAGTTCTTAATTAATTAGATATCAACATTTTTATTTGGGTTTATGAATGACCCTCTCTATTTGTATACATAAGGATTCTGGTTATCAGAAATTTGAGCATCTGCATTACTCTATCAAGGTTATATATACTTAATGATAAATAGTGAGCAATAACATACTCTTGATTAGTACTACTTATTATTGTCCAGTTCTTAATTAATTAGATATCAGCATTTTTATTTGCTTTTTTCTAATATAGAAGCCTTTTTTTTTTTGTATTTGGGAGGGGGAGGGGTCAAAATCATATTGAATTGGTAGCTGAAAACAATAGTTAACAGTCCTTTTTTTTTTCTCCTTTTTAGCGAACAAAAAGTTATGTTTCTCACGCATAATAACAACTCAATTGATAATTTTTTTTTACATGAAGCATAAGCTGATGTCCACTTCTATAGAAAAATTCGAAGGATCTTATCATTCATCATTCATCATTCATCATTCATCATTCATTCTTGTTACAATTGATTATTGAATATGGTGCACCTGGACATTATTTATTCTACCTACTGTATTTGTATTGTATCAAACTACACTTTTTTGACTCTAAGTGCATCCATCATATTTAGATGTTTATTGGTACACGTTTGATTAATTACGCAAAAGCAGAGTAAATCTATAAAGGCTACTACTACACCGTCCATTAAAGGAAAAGCAAGAAAAGAAGTTGCTAAATATCTTCATTTAGCCTTCTAAACTTTAAAAATCATAAAAGTAATTCATTTTTATAATGGAGCCAAGATTACTCACAAATCATGTAATAAACTTTATCTTAAGAGTTGAATACTTTTGTCCATCTCATGTCATGACGAGGCAAAATGGGAACACACACACACACACACACACATGGCGAATCCTCTTGACACAGTTAGGGAGAGAAACGATCAACTTGTTCTTTCTTGGATTCTCCCATCCCTTAGTGAAGAGTAGTGTAGCTGGTTATCAAATTGTACCATAGAAGGAGTCTTGGACCAATTTAGAAATATTAAACTAGACGATATGCTATAATTGCTCTGGTCTTGGACCATTTTTTTTTTTTTTTAGGAAAAGATAGTAATTTCATTAAGAAGAGAGATCAACTAAAATAACTGAAAGTACATTTAGGTGATAAATCATTGTACCCCTCTTGTGGAGAAGGAGAAAAAAAGACTCACTTGTGCTAAACAATGTGCGGGTTTATTACCTATTCTTCTTACATAAGAGAACTTCAAGTTTTGGACCATTTGCTAATTGATTTCCTCCTAACAATAATTCTCACTAGCCAAGAATTCCCTCTCAAAATTGACTACCTCCATCTTGTCTTCCTCCTCTCCTTCGAATACATTAAACAAATCACATATTTGCTTAACCTTCTAATCAAAATCAGTGGAATACTGATACCGGTACAACGCAACATATGATTGGTAATTTGGGCAACTTAATAGTCTATATAATACGTACTTTCTTTGGTCCAAAACAAATTCAGTTGACCAGTGGTAAAACAAGCTCCTTCTCTCATATTCCATTCTCAAATTTTTCTCATCTTAACAATCACTATTTTGACCTCCATAATATACTTTATATTCCATTTGCTCATATGAAAATCTTATTTGTTAGTACTTTTACATAACAATGTTGAGGATGATGTAGATGAAATTAATGGAAATTCGAGTTCAACTACAAATAAAAAGAAGCTGGATCCTTTGAGCTATGATGAAGGTCTAATTACAAGAACCAGAGCTAAACAAATGAAAGATGCACTTAATGAGCTTATTTTGTATTATTTGGATCAATCTGCTCAATAGGTAAATTGCATGGGGTGTACAAGATTTGTGAATTTAATTAGACTTGATACAAATGAGAAGAAAGTCCAATTATAAGCCCACCAAACTTAAGAATTTCGTCAAGCCTATAAATATTTTAAGGTCTATTCGTTTTCTATAAGAATTTGGAAATCTTGGCAAATTTGGTATCTATTAGATTTATTATTTTATTTGTTTTCCTTTTTGAATGACGAAATATAGGTAGATTTGATTTCCTTTTTAAATAAGTAGAGCTCCTAATCAAATAAGAATTTGAACTATTTCTTCTATATATATATAATTGAAATAAATTAGATGATTATCATTGAATACAATTTTGAGTTTTCTCTTAAAGTTTTTGTGAGAACTTCTTTGAAATTCTCTAAAAATTTTGAAAAACCTAAGAGGGGGTGAATTAGGTTTTTATCCGATTTTTCAACCTAATTCAATAAAACATCTCTTTGACAACAAATATCAAACACTTGGTGTTCTAGTTGTGTGAGTAAAAATGTGTTCAAATAAAATGCAGAAAGTAAAGGAATGAACACAAAGATTTATAGTGGTTCGGCTTATCCAATAAAACCTAATTCACTACCTTGAGTTACCTACTCAAGGATTTTACCAAATTCCTTCACTAATCAAATGAATGAGATTACAAAAAAGGCTCATCCAATTCACCTTAGGGTTTTACAAATAACCTCTCAACCAATCAAGGCTCACTCAATCTTTGAGTTTTACAACACAGCCTTGATTATACAATAATCTCACCACTCTTCTTAGTGAATCCTAATAATACAATTCAATTCTAGGTTTACCCAAATGTTTTACAAACAAACCTTGAAAACAAAACAACCTACACAAGGCTCACCCTAACACTTAGGGTTTTATGCTACTTGCAGCCTTGATACAATTACAATCAATAATAAGAGATAAAGAATTTGATAAATATCACTTTAATGTGAAGATATATCAATTTGAAATACAATCACCTCTTTGAGCAATGACTTGCTAAGATTGCTCAAAATTCACCTTTGAATGTAAAAACCCTTATTAAATGATTTTAACAAGATTGATGTTTAGAAAGGGTTTTGGAATGTTTCTAAGATGTTATAGGATCAATATATGTAATGTTTTTGCTTAAAAATTATTCTTAGAAAGACTTCCAAAGGTTTTGGTATTTATAGGTTTGTTCCTAACGATAAAAAATAAAGCTATTGGAAACCCACTAGCAATTTGCGGTCGACCGGTGCATCGTCCGCAACATTATCCGCAAGCTCACTGGACAACTTTCGGATGATAATTTTCATCTTATGGTCGACCGCATGGTCGTCCACAAGTTGACAGATAAACAAATTTAACAATACATGCATCCACAAGATAAACTAACTTGTGGATGATACCCGGACCACTTTAGGTCAACTGAAACATGTTCATTTGTATATCAACAATACTCTAACACACAATTGATGATTTCAATCAATCATATAAGTTATGATATCAATCCAACAAGAGTTTATGAACCATTTAAATTTTGAAATCATGATGCATGGTTTTCAAAATACCAAAACATATTTTAATATATTAAAAACATTTTGAAATAACGTGTTAAGTTCATAGAGAAACCTTTAGAAGTCATTACTCAATTAGAGGTAAAACTAGAGATATCAAAATATATTAAACTCTAAAACTATGCCTCTAGTTCCTATCTAATCCAATAAAAGCTTGTCTTCAAATCTTGATAGTCTTGACTTGTATACTTCCTTTAAGACTTGAAATCTTGTCCTTGCATGAATTAAATCATGAATCGAATCACTTGTACAAACAAGACATTAGTCATCATCAATGTTTGTCATTAATCAAAATTAAGACATTAAAAGCTTTAATGCTTTCAAATTTCACCACTTATAATTAAGGTTCTTAGTTGTTTGATAACTAAAGGCACATAATTCGTGATCTTTGATAATAATATCAAGAGATTGTTATGAGTCTTGTTTAATAGATAAGCAATGATCGTATCAGTTTGGTATTAGAGCCTAGGTTGCGGGAAATAAGTTATTCTATAACCTTTTTATCATTTTGTTTCAGTTTGGAAAAAAAATGAAAAAAAAAGATTAAGAGATTTGGTTTCAAGTTTCAGAAAAAAGATCAAAGATTCGTTCTTGTTGCTTGAATCAAAGTTTGTGAAAAAAAAAGAAAGAAAAGAAAAGAGAGATTTTGGTTTTGAATTTCAAAGAAAAAAAGGGTTACAAATTCATTCTTTTTGTTTGAATTTTGGTTAACAAAGACTAAGAACTCATTCTTAGTGATTAGTAAAGGCTTAACTCAAATAAAAACTTCAAAGAGAGACTGTTGTGTGGTCAAATTTGGAGAGATAAATAGAGAGATTTAAAAGCAGTTGAGTGAAACACGTGAAAGAGAGTTAGTTTAGGATTTTTTTTCTTTTCTAACATCTTGATTGCAGGTTTTACATCATGGAATAAAAAAAATATACTTATTTTAAAGGCAATAGAAGGAATGATGCAAAAGATGTTGTCACAACAAGAAGATCTTGCTAGTGACAATCAAAAATTGAAAGAAAGATTAGGGAGAATTGACCAAGGCACTTCAAGTCGTGCTCAATCTGGATGAACAAAACGAAATCTCATTGATGAATTAGAAAATGAATTTGACACAGATTCTACACGTTTCAACAAAGAAAAATTTAAAGATGGGAACTTGGGGTCAATCAAGATGACAATTCCATCTTTTCATGGCAAGAGCAATCTAGAAGCATATTTAGATTGAGAAAAGATGGTTGAACGTGTGTTTGAATGTCATAACTATACCGAAGAGAATAAGGTAAAATTGGTTGTTGTAGGTTTCACTGACTATGCAAGTGTGTGGTGGGATCAACTCTCAACCTATAGGCGTAGGAGTGGAGAAGGTTTAATCTCTTCATGGTTTGAGATGAAAACAATTATGAGGAGGAGATTTGTACCACGACATTATTATAGAGAGTTGTACAATATTTTATAAATGTTTCTCTCTATTTTTCAAATGCAATGGTTCCAAGTTTGTAATTTGTTTGATTATTTTGATGATATTCACATTTTAATTACAGGTTCAAATAACGAGGAGATTATTGAAAATACTGCTAAACTACAGATAGACTTAAGACAGTACAAATGCATGAGGATCAATTGGTACTCTACTGTGTCCTCCTTCCAAATTGCCTCCTTAAAGTGGTGCCTGGTGAATCCTTTTTAGGTCCTTTTTGATATCCCATTGTAGTTGGGAGGCTTCAATATTTGGGATTAAATAGAAAATATATTATTGTATTCAAATTTACACTCGCTTAATCATGAGTGTTCTTTTCTCATAATTTACATATTATGTAAATCTTGAGTTAGTTATTAATGTCGATATATGATATCAGTATATTCTCTTTCACATTACATGTGGATTCCATTATCAAGAACTACAAATATGACTTTACATAGGGGTGGTAAAATGGATGTTTATATCAATTTGGATAAATTTATATGGTTGTCAATCTATTTAAGTCAAAACCATTTATGATTCATATAAATTGTTTAAATGGTTTTATTTTAAATGATATATGGATGTTCATGGATATCCATTTATTTATATAACTTTTATTATATTTTTTTAAGAGGTAATTCTTTGTAATTGTATTCAATTAAATTACTTAATATAATTTTTATTATTTAATCTCATGTTCAATTAAATTTTTAAATATTTAATTAAATAATCATCTATATATATTTGCAAATGCAAATGGTTTGAATCTAAATGGTTTATATCTAGATATTTATGGACACCCATTTATTCATATAATTTTGATTTTTTTTGAGATGTCATTCTTTGTAATTGTATTCAATTAAATTTCTTAATGTAATTTTTATTATTTAAACTCGTGCGCAATTCATTTTTTTAATATTTAATTCCATATGTATTATAAATATATAAAAATGATAACTACACTATTAGTTGATTATTTATTTTTTTTAAAACAATTTGTGTCAAAATGAAATGAAAAATGGTCTCCTTGCCAATATATTGCATAAAATGGGTAAAGTTGTGAGTTTTAAAGCTAACTTAGCAAATTTATGTATAAAAATAAAAAGTTGTGAGCTTTAAAAGTTAAATTGGTAAATAAATAATATAAAATAAAAAATAAAGCTGTAATAATAATAATAATAATAATATAAAAAATTTAGTTTGATATGAAATTGAAAATTTTCGTACAAATTGTTTGTTTTAAAATTTTATATAAACTTAATTTGTTGAGTCGTATGTGTGTGAATAATAGTGTTGTTTGTTTATTATTGAACTTTTAAATAGATATATTTTTTGTCCAATGTTGAATTGATAGTTAAAAGAAAATTAGGCAATAAATTTGAATACATTCGAAAAATCATCACGATCAAAATTGAAGATTCCATTTTTTGTATGGAACTTTTTCTTTTTCTTTTTTCATTTTTTGGGGGAAAACTACATATGTAATTAATAATACATAATAAAACTTCTGCTAATAAACCACTTATGAATTCTAATAGAGAGAGAAAGAATGAGAGTTTTTTTCCCTTCAAACATGAAATTTTTTTGATATAGTTAAAATGAAATTTAAAATATATATTGGGTTAAAGTGTAATTTATTAAATTTGATTAATGAATATTGATCTAAGTTAGACTTTTTAAAATGGATGTTTACTGAATTTCATGGACATCTATTAAAATTTATTAGAATAAATGAATTTAAATGGATATCTATTTAAAATTATTTAAGTTATATGAATTAATCAAATTCATTTAATATTGGATGATTTTGAATATTTATTAGATTTTCATTGCGACCCTGACTTTACAAATTGTAACTTAACGCCGCTCAATTGTTTTAGCTCACGGTGGGGTGAATAAGGCCAACGTGAGCAGCTTTAAAGGTATTTATAAGGAACTGAATATTTGGGTTGTATATTACCTGGTTAAAATGATCACATTCTCATGCAAATCCAGATGCAGTTACAATATTGAGAGCAATCTTATTTTCTAGAAATGCCGCAAACAACACAGTTGCTTGATCCAGTATTGGTGCCTTAGTTACTACATATTGGACTGGCTGAAGTCTACCACACATGAAAAAGGCTCATCATGGTTTGGCATTGGGCTTCAATTTTCTTTTATTTTTATTTTTTTTAATTGTCACATTGGAAAAAATTTCAACACACTTTTTACCTGTAAAAAAAATTCATTCAACTTAAATATTAAAATTTCTCTTAACCCATAAATTACTCTGACTTATTCACTTTAACTGTAACCTTTTTAATATTTTTTAATTAACATTATACTTTCAAATAATATTTTTGAGGGAAACAAACAATTTTCATATAATTTTGTAATTATATGTAGCCAATTTAACTCATATCACACATTAAATACAAAACAATACAGTTGTTTCAGAAAAATTAATTCAAGCTCATTATTCAAATTTCATCTCAATATCAAAGAAAAATTATACAGAAAGTCTAATCTAAATACACTTAAACCTTTTCTTTTTTTTCTAAATTTTTTAAATATTAATTATTCTATTGAGTTTGTCTTGAAATTAATAAAATAATAATGTGTTGTTTTGATAAACAAAATAATGTTAAGATTAGATGAAATAATGGTTTAATAAAAAATAATGCTGCAGGAATTGGATATTATATTATTTTAATTTAATAAGTGACAATTATATTTATAAAAAAATTCAAATCACTTTTTTTTAAAAAAAGGAAATTTAAAATCATGATAAAAAAGAAAAATATTTAATTAAGTTCAAAATGTTTTCCTTAATAGTTGCAGGGTTAAAAGTGTAAGTTTAAGAGGGGAGAAGTATAAGTATTCTGCACTGTGCGATGCACGGGCTTTTATTAAAGGATTTATCATTTGTGATTTGTAATTATGTCTATCATGTGTCATTAGTATGATTAATGTTTAATTAAATGCATTATTAACCAAAATTAAAAATAAATAGAAATCTCCAAGGTATTGAATTTGAGCAATTATAGAGAGTTCAATATATTAAAAACATAAGTTTGGAAAAATTAGTTTAATTTTTGGAGTACATCATGGTATACAACATTATAAGTGTTAATACATGAGTTGACATTCTCATCACAAATCATGATTTTGAGACATTCTTTTGAAACTTAAAAGGCAACCTCATGTCTGAAGAAGTTATAACTATGCGAGGAATTAAGACGTCGTTTCCAACATAATTACCAAAAATAACTTTCGTTTTCAATAAATGTGAATCATATTTGATGATCAATAGTCTTGTTACATTGCATAAACTTGCAAACTTATCAATATTCTTTAACAATATAGCTCGAGAATGAACATTTAACCCAAGCTGGTGGCACATTGACCTTTTTGTTGGCAAAATGTAAATTGGAATTCAATTTTAATTCAAATTAATTAAAAGCACGCAATCAAGAATTGGTTAAGGCAGTTGTCTTGATACTTTGATTCTAAACTGCCACCTTCAATGACTCAACGTTTTTGTAATTGTGAGATTTAATGTCACAGTTTAAGTTTTTAACTCCATTTGCATATTAAAGAAATTTTGGTATAGCTGGCAGCAATGACACATCTAATGCCACATCCAATTTCCATGCATACTTTTTTTGATGATGTTGTATCAATGTATTCAGATCAGGTAGCCGTGCATCAACCAAATCAAATGAATTATCACTCTATTTTAAAGACTTTAGGATATTAACTTAGGTGAATTTGGGCAATTTTGATTCTTCAATATTTAGAAAAGGAATTCAAAACATATTGAAACTTTTTAAAACTTCTCCGTTATGAATACTTGAACAAATAAAGAAGTTTATGTTTTCAAAATCATGCTTTTGATATATGAGCAGATACAAAATTAAACATGAACACCTATAACTGTCATCTATTATGATATTAACTCATCTATTATTATTGAAGAATAATATTCTAAAAGTGATAATTGTTTCTTTAAGATGGAAACCAAGAAGTAATTAAAAGATGATAATATATTGATTGTTGATGCATACAAGTTTGATTATTCATACTTATTCCATTCTTGGATAAGGTCCTACTTGAGGCTTTGCCTGAACTATGGTACAAAGACATAAAGATGATGGCCAACTCCATTGTTTTTAGAACTAAAGAGGAAATTGAACAATGTTTTTTACTTCCTAATTTTTATGATCCTCTTGATGATCATTTTATTATGCTAATGCCAAACTGTTTGTATCTTATTTCTAGAGTCATTCTAATTGTTAGTATGAAATCAACTACTCACCTGTCCATGCTATCTTCCTATTGTAGCGGATAACAAGAAGTCACCAAGTCTGATCAGACAAGTGAACTTAATGCATAAATATACTTATTTTTGTTTCTTTTGTACATAATTGAGCAAGTATAAAATGTTTGCCAACAAATTTTATGCATAGTTATTTAGTTATGAAGAATAGAACCGTGAGTGGTAATACTAAGTGAATCAAATTTTATGCAATATAATAATAACCACAAAAGGTATTTTCATGTTTAGCACTATTATTTATGCATTCAATCTGCAAAAGTTAAGCAGTCAAGAACTCTAAATACTTGATCTACAATATAATAACATCCATTAAAGAAATATACATCTTCATAATTTTTTTACATAGTTAAGCAAGCAATCACAGAATAATTATTTTTAAAAGAAACGAAAATAAGAATTTATATCAACACACGTGAATATATTGAAGAACAATTACAAGTATATAAGATCTTCTAGTCTTTATCACTCTTCTAGTCTTTATCACTATATACCTGATAAACAAATGGTCATGCTTATTTAAGATATCTTCAAGATTGCAGTTTGGTTTCTTTAAGCGAAGCAAGGATGTTGAGATTAGAAAGATTATACAAATTGGTGATTTTGCTGTGAAAAAGGCAACTGTGAGTGGCAAAAATTATGGCAAAGATAATTGCATTATTGAATATCCTTGTCAAAGAGGTAGTGCAAATCTAATATGGCGATTTACAGCTTAACATCTATTAAATTAATTTGTGGTACACTTTTCTAGGAGTCAATAGATGAATTACATATCCTTAATTGTGAATTAGTTATTTTCCAAAGCCATTAAGTAACCATAAAGAAATTAATATTTCTATTTTCATATATTTAAACTATTAAGAAATCATTATAGTTTAAATACTCATTTAGTTTTGATAATTATTTTATGAACTATAAGTTTTATTATTTTTCATATAAGAATTAGTTTTTAAGAATTTTATTACTTTTATATACTTTTTTGCCTAAAAGGTTGTATATTAACATATTGTTCATACTGTTGTTTGATGTTTAATAGTTGTATTGAGAAATGAGAAGTTTTGAATATTATATTTTTTATTTTTATTGTTCCATCTATTATCAATTTTATGATTTTATAAAAATATTTTTACTCAACTTTAATAACACATGTGGATATATTGCTATTAAATGTGCTTCAATTTCAAGGATACAGTGCTATAGTTATTTCCTAGAAAAAACTCTTAATGAGTGTTGTTTCATATTTATACAGCTTGCCTCTGGTTTTTTTATTATTAATATTTCTAAAAAATTACTATGGACATGTGTAAATTGAGGTGAAATGAGGAATTACTTTTATATATATATATATATAGATTCTATTCGGCACGCGAGATGAGCAGACTTGTGTTTTTTTTCTCTACCCAACCAGATCCACGTCAATGGAGATGCCATTCCATTTCCAATTATACCCATCAAATTTTGAAATATTTATCGGGGGCTTCTTCTCCAATATCCTTTCGGTCATTTTCTTCCCCCTTCTTCATTTCGCTTCTCTCTCCTCGTAATTGAATTTTTCAGCGCCTGTGTGTTTTTAGGGCTTTTTTGATTCCTTCTATTCATTGGGTTCTTTTCAAGATTTCTTCTCAGGTAATTGATTCCTGTTGTGTTATTGCTTTCCTGATTGGCTAATATGATTTTTGAAAGTTTTATGGTTAGGGTTTTTTCTTTGGGGGGCTAATTTCTCCGAATGAGTTAATTAGTGTTTGTTATATGAGCTCTAAGTTGATGAATAATTCGAGGTTAAAGTTTGAATTTTCACCTGTTATTTTTCTCCTTAATCGTTTGGATGATTAGTTGTCACTATGATTGATACTATTTTGTGCTTTTTCTTGTGTTTTGTTGAATTCCACATATGCGGATTATTCTCGTACTTGAATTATGGTGGGTTAATTTGTAGGATTACTTGTTGATAGCTATGCATGCTTGATGCATTGGACGGAGTTGGTGGAATTGGGGGATGTTTGATTGAAAGGTTATTTATTTGAATTTTGAATTTTACGAGAGATTTTCATTGTTGTGCTGCAGTGGAGAATGAGTGGCGCATCTGTTGGTTGTTCTCAACCTGCACCTTGTCCTGGGATGACGCCATTGAGAAGGTGCAGGAATAGAGGAGAAAAAAAGAACGTTGTTTTTATTGACGTGGATGATGATAATGTCATTTTTATTGATGTACCTGAATCTTCAAAAAGAACATTTCGGGCTTCAAATGTGCCGAGAAAACATAGCAAATCTCCAAGGACAGGTGTTATCTGTTTGGATGATGACGAGAATATAGACCACAACTTTACTGATAGCGGTGTTAAAAATGATGCTAATTTCAATGCTGGGGCCTCCTCTAGCATGAGATCTCACACCAAGTCTGGTGGTTTTAGGAAAATCTTCAGACACAATTGGAGATGAGTGTGAATTTATTCGAGAAAATGTACATCCATTTAAATTGTCTAAATGCAAACGGACTTACTCTGGGAAAACTTCTGCCAGAAATCGATATGGCATGGGTACTGACTCAGAGAGCTGTCCATCTGACAGTGATAATGCTGACTGTGAGTTAATGGAAGACTCCTTTGGTAGGGTTAGAGAGCAGTGGGAAAAAGCTTCATTGAGAAGAAAATGTGATACTCGCAATGCTCAGTCTGGTGTTGGAGATCCTGACATGGTTTTCAATGATGCTAGACAAAATGTTGATGGAGCACATGATTGTAGTGAACGAAAAGAACCCTTATTTAAGGGAACAAATGGTGAAGGCAAAGATGCTCCTGGTCCTTCTGTTTCCAAGGAAAATGGCAATGTAGACTTTGATGATAATGGGAAGCAGACTTGTAATGAAGATGATGATTATGGTTTAGAGTCAATTTTGAGAAGATACTTTACTCCTGATAAAGGTGATCCTCTCTATAGAATGAATCCATTTGTTAATGAACCTTCTTCGCACTATAGTGAACATGTCAGTAGCCGACATTTTGAACAAGGTGGTACAAGTGCCTGCAGGGAAGAACAGGGGCCTAAAGGAGTATCTTCCTTTACATGTCAGGAACAAAATATCAGCCAAGTTCCTCACATGGAAAAGGATTTTCAAGGTAGACAGAGAAATCCACCTGGAGAACCTTGTACATCAACAAACGTATCAAATGCTGCCAAAGCTAATTTTTCAAAGCCTTGCATGTCTCATTCTGAGGATTCAGTGAGTAATGAACCAGCTAAGGCTAGATCTGTTTTTGAAGACACAGAAAAATTCTATCAGGAGACAACTTCAAATTTTAATCCGCATTTCCAATGGAATACGTATCAGGAATTGAATACTGCTGAGGAGAAATTTGCCTCTGAACAGGCTTCAACTTTAAAATCTGAATCATCCGATAAGCATATTGATAATGACTATTCTCCTAATGGTGGCAATGATGAACTTGTTAAGGATTGCATTATTTCTGAAAGAGAAAAACTTAAGGAGACTGAGGAATATAAAAGAGCAATAGAGGAAGAAATGGCTTCCAGGCAACGAGCATTGCAGATTCAGGTCCTCAATTTGATCTCTTTTATATCTATTCCTCTGTACATAATTAACTATTAGGCCAAGAACCTTTATTTTAATTTTTTTTTCTTCTGTATGCTATGCTTGAGTATTCAGATCATCAAATTACAAGTTGAGACAAGCAATAGCTCTTGAACTGTCTCCTTTTCGTTCTTTTCAGTATATATTCTATCCAAAGGGTATTACTTGGGGTGTTCTCTATTTTGTCCCCTTGTATACAACTATATTTAAAAGTCTTTAAATAATCTCAAGAAGAACACGATGACATATGAAAGAATCCTTTGTACAGGGTCTTTATCTGTCCCTTTTATTCTAGTCCTTGCACACGAAGTTCCTGGTTAATTCTGATTTCCCCATAATTTTCCCCCCCTTTTCCAGGCTGAAGAAGCACAGCGGTTTGCGCCGTCTGCGGAAAAGACTGAAAGCGGAAAACATTCGTTTATTAGATATGGAGAGAAGACAAAGGCAGCGTGTTGAGGAAATTCGAGAAACTCAAAAGAAGGTTCTAAAATTCTCTTGCTTTGAGTTCCATAATCAAATTTATACTTTTGTTTCCATAACCATTTCTTCTTTAGTTGTCTTGTCTGCTTCTTTATCTTTGTGTTACTGTACTCTTGGCTAAGGTAGATATTTTGTTCTTTTAAATTAACGACAATTGTCTGCTAATACAATTGCAGGATGAAGAAAACATGAACTTGAAGGAGGTCATTCGTGCCCAAGTTATAAAGGAGCTACATCAACTTGAAGTAAGATGTCATGATATGGCTTCATTATTGCGAGGGCTGGGAACTTTTGTTAGTAATTCAGTGAATGCATCACAAAATGAGGTGAGTTATACTTCTCCTATAAGGTGTTACTACTTAAATCGTGTTGATGGTTTGGGCCTCTTTTTGGCTATTTGGAGGAGTCCATCTGTATTTAGTTCCTAGAGGGACTACTAACTTTTAGGTTGCAGAATATTTTTTTGATTAACACCCTTTTCCCTTGTCTGTGTCCACATTTATCAGCTTATAAATGAGCATTATTGACCTCCCTTTACTTGTCTATGTTCAGTGCTTACTCTACAACTTTGTAACAAATCCATGTTATCTTTGGAATTTCATTTGAATTTGGTTAGATTGTTGCAGTCGTTGGTCATGAAGTGGAAATTTTACTACTAATCAGATTTTGAGTTGATTATTTCCTTTGGGCATATTGCTATCTACTTCGGTCTCAGTTTAAGCTGGAAATAAGAAAACTATTATGGTAGATATTAATAATGATATTAAATATGTTCAGAGTAGCATGAAAGGAAATTTTACTTTTTGAGAAGAAGAGTGACAAAATACTACACAAGAAATATGGGTGATAGAAAAATTCTAGTTGCTATAGTTTGAAAGCTAGATGCTGGATGAGAGGTTTGTGATGATCTTGAAACTGGGACTTGAGTGGAGGACGTGGGGCAAAGTTTTGTATAGGCATTTAAGAATGCTATTGATTCTGGCGGTGAATTGCAAGTGGTGATCCTCAGAGTAAAGACTGGTCTCTTTTTATGTTGGGGGTGGACCAAGTTGTTTCTCAAACACAGCTTCTTATTCTCAAGTTCTGCATCCATCGTAGTAATCTATTGCAGGAAACTTGGTCTCCTTTCTGATTATGCCTTTTGAGTTTATGTGTTGGGTTATGAATCAGGGGAGAATTCATCAAGTTTTCTCATGAATGTGTCAAAGAAGAATCTTTTGATACAAAAATACACTTTTCTGACTGAACAGCGTGCTTATTACTTCTGCTTTAGTCTCCCGTCAAGCTAAGGCACTCTTCATAACTTTAATTCGGGGAAGGCCAGCGAAACAGGGGCTTTGCTCGCTCTTGTCAAGCCAGGATGCCCATGAAGTTATGAATGATGTGCAGTTTTGCGAACACATGGGAACTATAAGAGTAAAGGGCATTAAAAGATGTGGTGGTTTTGTGTTGGGACATATGCTAAATATTTTAAAGATTGCCTTATTGTGCTTTATCTAATTTTTTTTATGATATATTGTGTTTTTTTTGGGGGGCGGTGGGTTACTTTATGGTGATAATATCCTTCATGATTTTTTAAATTCTTTTTCCTCCAGAACATGCTTGTGTGCTCTTTCTGTTGTTTAAACATTCCTTGAAGAAAAGTTGCGTATTTCCTGATACATTTTGATAGTCCGTGAGTTTTGGAATTGTGGTCTTTGCGGGTTAGTGAACATTGAGTCCTCAATGGGCAGTGGGTTGGCTTGGCCCGGTGGATATTTCTTTAGCTTTTGGATGGCTGTATGACAGCTATTTGATGATCATCATGATATATCACAGCAGAATGCTGCATCTCAGTTTACGTTTGGAAAGGTCTAAATAATAGGCGATGATTTACCATGTTGTCCTTTTGGGATATAAATATTTGTCAAATACACTTTTTTCTGCAAAATTGTTTTATTTCCTGGTAATATGAAAGACAAGTTGCAGTTTCAGGTTGCAAATTCAGAATGCCTCGAACAAATGGCAATACATAGACCTGCTCTTGCAGTGTTATTGGTTTTGGAATAATCATTGTTTGTTGCTTAAAAGTTAATGATGGTTTCAGGTGCGCTCAGCATATAAACGAGCTTTATTGACCTTCCACCCTGATCGTGCTTCAAGATCTGACATCCGTCAACAAGTTGAGGCAGAGGAGAAATTTAAGCTCATATGTCGTATGAAGGAGAAATTTCTGCCTATTTGACAGTGTATGACCAGCTTATACATTTAGTAGTAAGGTTGATAGCAATTCTCTCAATTGCACCCATGCTCAGGTTTCTTAGAGAGAGGCCAGCTGTCAAGTAGTGCGCTCGTACAGGGTAGAGAATTGTTTTTGTAAAGCATTTTGTTCTATAACTCTTCTAGGTCATAGTGGTTTTGTATTTTTACTCTTCATTCATTGCTATATAGTTGAAAGCTTCAAATTTTAGTTTTGGAACTAGTAGTAACATTGTTAAATTAGAATACTAAGTTTTGAGATGCTGAATATTGTAGAAGAAACTTTACAACCCACTTGTAATTGATTGTATTGCTGTAAAAGCAGGAGGAAAAAATGAATCTATGCTTAGCTCCTTTGATTCTCATTCTCATCACTGTTCCACACGAGCACCCACCCATGGCTTGTTCAATTTTGATGGCAATCTTTGCTTCATCTTTTGTTTGTTTAAAAGGCATAGACAAAAATAATAATAATTGACGTATGAACTATTTGAAAATTCAGTACTTCCATTGGAATCTTACGGCTTACCCTTTAATTTTTGAAGGGGTTTATAAAGGAAAAATGACATAAATGACCTATCTCAAGAAAAACAAACTACAAGTCACGTGTATTGAGCAATGACCGGCGAATATAGAGATTGTGATCTCAATTTGTCGATAGGTTACTATTCTTTATTTAAAAAATTCAATAAACCTTTAAATATTGTGAATGTGATTATTCTGCCGAGAAAAGACTCGTTGATCTGGGCCATGCTCCTAAGAATCATCATCATCAATCTGGGCTGAAGGACAAAAAAACACTCGGCTACTGAGACTGAGTGTTTGTGAAAGAAACTTAGCTACTTGGGCCAAAGGGTTGAGTTGGAAGCAGGACCAGAAGAGCCAAGTCACTTGGGCCCAGAGCTTGGATTGGAAGCTTGGTCGGGAGAGCCGAGGGCTTGAGCAGGAGACTCAGCTACCTAGGCCGAGCGTTTGGGTAGGCAAGAATCAAGCCTTTTCATAGGCCGCGTGGCTACTTGGGCTGAGGACCTCCATTCTTTTTTTCTTAAAGAAAATTTTTCTAGTTTGTTTTTTGTTAGAATAAGTTAAATACAATTATTTGAATCTTTTGCATGAACCATTTGATGCGATTCAAGAAGGTCTTATTGACTCACGCGTATTCACTATTGACAATGTGTTTCAAAGTCGAATGGAATTGATTAAGTGGCCTAAGGAGATCGGATAATAGCACAACACATGATTTATTATTGGTTGATCTAATAATACTTGAGATGGAAAGAATATGGTTTTATTGAGAGCGATTTGGTAATTGTCGAATGTTATATAAAGGGGCACATATCAATATGAATTCTAAGAAATTCACATACAAATAAGATTATTGATTGTAAGTTGGAGCTGAAAAGAGTTGAGTATAGTGATGGGTTATGGCGATTGGTAGTGAAAAATGACTATCATAACCATCTTGATGGTGTATATGCATAAGAAGATCAAGAAGCTGCCAGATTGACACCGATTGATGAGCCTCTTTTCGACTCCTTGGCCCAGATTGCCAAGGATTATAATTTCTCCCTTAACCCAAGTAATGAAGGTTTGCCCGATAGTGGCAACCCCCAAATCAATTCCCCCCATTCCAATTACATCACAAATCAATCACCTAAACAAATGATAGAAATGACACAAATCCTTCAAATTGCATAACAATTCATATTATAACATTTTCAACCTAATTAAAAATGTTCACAAAATTAAACAAGAAAACTAAACTTTGAGTAATGTCTCTAAAAGCTTCAACTAAAGATGAGTGAGAGTGAGGATGAGAGAATTGAGTAAGAGAGCAAGAGAAGTGCCGAGAAAGAGAGTGAGGGACGATTGGGGAGAGTGTTTTGGGGGTTATAGTGGGAGGAGGGAGAAAGTTTTTTAGCTATCTTTATTTTGAAGATTTTAAATATTAAGGGTATTACGTTTATAAATTTGGATATAGCATTTTAAAAACATGTTTTTGAAATGTGATGAACTCCTCACAACTTTTTCTAAGGTATTTTTCTCAATTTGTTTCATTTTCTTTACTTCCTTTTCCTCCTCCACCATCTAAATGCTTGTTGGCTGGGCACTGTCATTCCCGCCATCCTCTTTTCAACAAATCCGCCAATGTTGCCACCTGCTCCACAGCTCTCTCCACTGTCTATCCATGTTAGCCCAAGTGAGGGTTTGGCCCGTGTGGTGTGGCCATTGCTTCAATTTATATTTTATAGTCCCGAATTCCTCATGACGTCTAAGGCCTTGCTGTGAAATTTTCTGGCAATTGAATGGAAGGGGACTTTCACTTGCTTGGGCCTACTTTGGTCAGAAATTGGCCTCTTCTAATTGAAATACGGATGGAGAGATAATAAAATAAGGTATAATATTGCTAATTAGTTTTGTTGAACCAAAAAGTCGCAAACTTTTCATAATTAATAATTATCTTACTTTCCCCCTGTTCATTTTTTATCTTTTTGAGGGGAGTTCATTTTTATTTAGCTTAAAATTTAGATAATTAGATAAATTATTTTTATTATTACTTCCTATGTAATCAATTCGTAATAAGTCTATAATTATATAGCAATTTCTACTTTGAATAAAATAATTGAAAGCAAGGTATTGGGAATTGAACCAACATCATTTTGAAAGGCTAGAGTTTATAGTCGATGTTAATTAAACATTTTTAATGTCTCTAATTCAAAACAAAATAGGAAACTTTTGTTTGATTTGACTCCTTTATAGATATGTATGTAAACAAGATTACAAAAAGACAAATAAAGAGGATTTATAGTTAGATGTCTATATTTTTCTAAATATTTAAAATTGAGCATTTACTTTTTAAAATAAATATATTTTTCATTTTAAATCACACATATAACCTTCTTAATCCAAAAAAAAATCATTTTCCACTAATATATATAGTTCCACATCTAAACACATTAATAATAAAGATAATATAATTAATTTAGTTATGGTCTAATAATTTACTTAAAATTTTATACTAAATCAAAAAGTGAACAATTTAGTTCAAGTGGAAAAGAGTATTACTATAGTTTTTTGAGAAATAGTATTACTATAGTTAGTAGTAGACATATGTATTAATGAAAATGAATTTTTAAAATTAAGGAGGTTTCTGGGGATAATTTATAAGAAAAATATGTTTATATTAAGAAAATTGACATTTAATTACAAACATTTTAAAAAGAAAATATAGATAATTAATTTAGATGAAAGGAGGTCCTATTACTCTATAAACATTCAACTCAGAATCATCTAAAACTCTAATATATCCTTGACTTTCCTACTTACTAACTTAACCATCAAAGTGGCCACCGGAGTCATGTTTTTCCTTACAAATTCCACATTGATTCTATGTGTTTTCATATAATAGATGGTCCAATTTTTACACCATCCATACCAATGCTACAGTTCCTATTGTAAAAATAAAGAAATAAATGTTTATTTTGAATGTAAAATTTGATAGTAATTCATTATCATGAAATAAAGATTAAGGACCACACTGAGGATGCATTAAACGAAGGCACTGCATATAGAGAAAGTCTCAAGTATAGCACATTCATTTCTACCTCTTTCTCTTGTTCTAAACTTTAAAGCCTATTAATGGATTAGGAAATCAACCAAAAATATGGGAAAGCCTAAGGTTATGTAACATCCTCAATGCATAAGGACTCATAATTACATATGGAAACCTCCTGTGGCGGATTCATGTGGTAAATGATCCCACTCTTTTACAAATTTGGGAGAGTTATTAGGAGAATTTGTTCCCTTCTATAAAGGGCGGACAACACTTTAAAAATTTCAATTATTTTATATAAAGGATACCCTACTTTAAAAATTTCCTGAATTCGCCACTAGAAACCTCATAACATGTCAAATACATCAGCAATAGATTTTCCATATCCATAGTCTACAATATCTCCAACAAAGCCCCAAGCCAATAGATTTTCCATAGTCTACAATATCTCCAACAAGGCCCCAAGATTAAACCTGGGTTTTGAATAGGGGTGACAAAATGGATACAAAATCAATAAACATCCAAAACCACCATAATTAAATGGATTTGATTCATTCATATAACTTAAATGGATTTAAATGAACTTTCATTTAAATCCATTTATTTTAATGGATTTAAATAGATATTAATGAAATCCAATAAGCATCCATTTAAAAAGTCAACACTCGGTCAATTTCATTAATCAAATTATAGCTAATTACCTTTCTAACAAAAAAATTAATTTATAATTTATTACTATATGTTGTAATTCCAGGTTTTTATGACAACATATAATATTTTTATGTTTTCTAATTAAATTTATATTGTACCATATTTCATTAGTTCCATATTAAGTGTCGTTTTAGGAGTTAAGTTTTTTTTTTCATATTAAGTGTCATTTAACAAAATTTTGACATTGTTTATCTATTTTACCCTTACATTGATGCAATATCATCTTGTGTAATAAATGTTTTTGCTTTCTCTATATCTTGAAATTATGACTAGAGAGTATAATTGAGATATTAATTAAGGGCACACTAGTCATTTTCAATATTTTCTTAATTTGTGTGAAAAATTATACAACCACACTTAATATTAAATGGAGGAAATATATATTTAATTTTTTTTTGTTGAAAAAATAATTTTTTGGAAGTGTTGACCTAGGATTAGCCTATCTAGTGAAATTGGTCAAATGAGTGAACTTGATTTCTGATTCAACTCCAAAACTTCTGCAAAACTATGAATCATTTTCCTTTGTATTCAAGGGCTAAAAATAATTTTTTTTTTTACTTATCAAATACTTATAGAGGAAATCAAAGATTTAGGAAATAAATTCTACTAAGAGATCCCATTTCTCAATTTATTTTATTGCCATTTATTTTTATCATTTTTAACTTTCTTTTTTCTTCAATATATATATATATGTATATATATATATACATATGTATATACTATATACAAATTGAAATTATATTTTGCATAAGCTATAAAATCTATTTTCCAAATCCCAGAAATTTATTTTGCTTTGTTGTTTTTGATTTTAATTTAGTCTTTTCGAATAACAAAACTAGAAACTAGAAACTATTCATTTCGAGCTTGGTAAATTCTAGAAGTTTCGTTGTTGCAAAATTTTTAATCCTTGTTCCAAATAAATATTCATAAACAAGTTTTAATCCTTGTTCTAGATAAATATTCATAAACTCAATTTAAAATATCTGTACATTTTATATTTTTATTATCAATTTAATTATTATCTTTATATTTTTAAGATACATATAGATGATTAAATGATTTGAATATTATAAATTTAATTGAATTTGAGTATAAATAATAAAAATGACACTATGACAATTAATTAAATACAATTACAAATTATATGGATATATAAGTGTCCATATATATTCATAAACTATTTAGATATAAACTATTTAAACCATTTATAAATGGATTATAAATGATTTTGATTTAAATGAATTGACTGTGCATTTAAATTTATGCAAATAGACATGATTATCTATTATACCCCCTAGTTTTGAACACCCAATCCTCTAGTATATTAAGAAAAAAACATATTAATAAAAATTGGACGAGAAGATGGTCGTTCAATTTTATTAATAGATTTATTGGTGTAAAAGTTTAAATTACAAGTTAAACTTCCAATTTCCTTCTTTTTTTTTTTTTTTTTAATGTTGACTATCGGAAGTATGACCATCCGAGTAAGTATTGAATATAAATGTTAAAGGCAAAAGAGGGAGGTGAGGTGATCAAGAGATAAAATTATTTATTTAGTTAGTCTGGCACATTTGTGTCAATTTTTCTGCGTGATAAGCTTGAAAAAGAAAAGGAAATAAACAAAGCTAAAACAATTTCTTAGCAACATTTTTTTTACCTCTTGCAATAATTTCGTAATGTCATGCGTTGAACTTGGGCCTACGGTCCAATTTCAAATACAAAACGTGGTACGATAGAGATTGTAAAGTATATTCTACAATTACAAATTCTAACCCTTTTAGAATAATAATATTCATCTTAATATAATAGTAATTCTTCAAAGTTTCCAAAACATTAAACTCTCAAAATAATGAGATAGCAAGAACAATTAATGTGTTTTCTAAAAGAATTACATAAATTATATAAATTGTCATACAAATCCATTAACCTTAACGCCTTTTCGATTTCTCAAATCTCTCGCTCGAGGTGATCCTGAAATGCAAAGTGAATGAGAAAATGAGCTAACACACTCAATAAATAAAAGAAATATTCTTCGGAATAGACAAATTTTCATAGTCATAGCTCTTATAGATATCTTCATAGATGAATAAATAAATCCATGTGCAGTAGCTATTCAATCAAAATATTAATCATGCAATCTAACAAATTGAAGTTTAGACATCTAACATATTAAAATGAATACTTTATTCTAAGAATTAACAATGTAAATTAATAGACATAAATGTAGACAAATATAATAATAAAACAGTTATTATGTATCAGACATGGTTCAAGTAATACAAAAACTTATCGTACAATTAGCTAAATTCAACCTAAGCTGTTTATTTCGCTAGAACGACCAAACTAACATAATATAGTGATTTTTTTTACCATTGTCAATGGGATTCAGATTGATATGGGTGAAACATGTTTCTCCAACCGATTAATATGTAACTTGAGCTATAGACCAAAAACATTATTCGAGATTAATCATTCTAAATTCATCATCATTCAAAACAAAAGTTCGGGTAATTAAGTAATAACATATATTAAATAGCAGAGAACTTATGTGATTTATGATCTTTATTTTCTTGCACATATGCACCTTATGCAATTGCAGTAGAGATTTAAAACATTTTTCTTTTCTTTCCTCAAAATTAGAAATCTATTAACTTAGAATTTTCATAACTAAAAGTGCATGAATTCATCCATCTTCAAAAGTCTCATTGTACATGTACAACAATATCTTAGCTTTAATAAATAAAAAAATATAAATAAATCTCTTTCTAAGGAGGTAAACATAATGGACAAACAACTGATCTTACTAGATATTGTTAGGGGCGTACATTATATAGTATAAACCGAATTATCATATTGTAACGAATCAAAATTTTAATTTTGGAACGGTATTTTGATAATTCGGTACAGTTCGAATTTTTGAAAATTTTTTTTTCGGTAATCGATTCTTAAATTATAAAGCGGTACATACCGAAATATTGTAGATAAAAATAAATACTTATTATTTTAATGATTTTTTATATAGAGAAAAAAGATAGGAAAGAAACCTAACTACACTTCTCACTTCTTCTCTAATCTGGCCTATCAGAACTTTTATTCTAACAAAAAAAAAAAACCCCTACCAAGAAACCCTTTCTAAAAACTCTTTCTTGCTCAATCAATCTCAACCCTCTCTGAAAACTTGGAAGCTTCAAGTACTTAAGCATCTGGAGTGAAACTGAGTCTCTTTTTATCACTACTCAACCCCAATCGATTAGCTTTAGAAGCTTAGCCTTAAGATTCAACCATTCAGGTATGTTTTTTTGTTATATCTTGTTTTTTTATTTTTAGTTCTTTTATATTACAAGCTGGGTTTTTTATTCATAGTAATTGCCATAACTTTGAGCAAATCCATGCTAAAACTAGACTTTGAGTTAAATTCCCTACTATAATTTCATATCTCTTTCTCAATTATCTTTATGATTAATGTTATAATTTCAGATATCTTTCGCCTTTGAGATAATATTTTAGTCTTTATTTTGGCCTATGAGATTTCTCTTCAAATATGCAGTTAATTCTTGCTCAGAATCTTGAACAATACATGTTTTATTTAGAAACCTAAACTTTTTAGTGGAGAAGAGATATGTTGAACTTCACTTATTTGTATATATATGGATTTTTTTTTTTGATTTAGTTCTTACCAGAAGACTAATGAAATATCCAAATCCGATTATTAGGGGTGACAAAATAAGTCCGGCCCGCTGAGCTTGCCAGAAAAGCCCGCAATATAAGTTGGGTTAAGTTTCATTTTTATTGGCCCGAAAAAAATCGGGCCTAAATGGCCCGGCCCGTTGGCCAGCAGGCCAAATGGGTTCGGGTCATTTTAGTTTGTGGGCTGACGGGCCAATTCGGTTCTTTAAAAAAAAAATTGTTTTTACATGACTTAGCCCTAAACCCCTCTTTCTTACATTATGTTTGATGGTTTAAATGATTTTTTTTGTTTATATAGTAAATGAATGAACATTATATTTGATGGTTTAAATGTTTTTTTTTGTTTGCTTGAAGATGTTTGGTTTGTTTTAGAAGTTTTTGGTGTAAAATTATAAATGTATGGCATGCTATACTCTATAGATATAAACATTACCTAACATTCTATTTTATCTTTTATGATTTAAATTTGTTGAAGTTGATATGACATAATTGAGTTTTTTAATATTTTTTCAGCCAAAATAAGATTATAAATGTATTGTTTGTTTGTAAATGGTTTAATAGATTTATTTTTTCAGTCAACATAAAATCATAACTTTAAAAAAAAATTATAAATTTTCGGACCATTTTGGCCTATATAGAGGTTGGGCTGGGCCTCAATATTTCAAGCCCGTACAATTTCAGTCCGGCATGATTGGGTTGGGCCGGGCCCGCCCGGCCCGCCCATTTTGCCACCCCTACCGATCATGTTAAAGCAACCAACATAAGAATGTGCAACAATAGCTCCAATGACAGACATGAAATTGGTAACTGCTAACCAATAAAATAGTATATTGGAGGTTGTGGTCATTTCCATATGATACTGACATATCAAATACAAAGTCATATTAGGAGTAATTTTACAGTAGGAGTAATTACTAAGAACAATCTTGAGTAAATGAAGAATAGAAAATGGAAGACTCCTAAACACATACTAGAACAAATACACGTACACACATGCTGCCAATTAAATATGAAAGAATCTTGTAGTTGTCCTTGCCAATACAATGAATGCTCAAATATTGTATTTTATGTGTAAAGTTCAATTGAATAATAATGTATTTGATTTAAGATAACAATTTAATTGACAAACTGTACTTATGAAGTTCTTAGTCTTTATTTTTTTTAATGATCATACGCAAGTTGTTTGTGTTAGTATAATTTAGTAATTTGACTCTTTTATCATTTTAAATTGATGCTTGAATATTTTTCTTTTTTATTTTAATATTAGCCAAACAAGATTATGAATTGCTAATAATTTTATGTATTTGTTTTGAACTATTTTTGTCTATTTTTATCTTTAAAAAAGTCTTTTAACTTAGAGGTTGCAATAAATTATTTAAGCAACCATTAATCATTATATTCACATTTGTAATTAATGTTATATTTTTTTAATAGGATGTTGAATCATTCAACGGGTGAGCCAATGAATGTTGAAAAAGATGGTTTGCCTCCTCTTCATCCACAAAGTCAAGAATGATCTATCTAATCTCCTAGTCTTGTTGTTAACAATGGAACTACTCAAAGGAGAAGGAAAAGAAAATGAATAGATCCTCATTCACCAGTTTGGGCACACTTCACTTAGTATATAACTGAAAATGGGGAACAAAGAGCTCATTGTAACTATTGTAAGAAAGATTATATTGCTCATTCTCAATTAAATGACACAACTGGTTTGTCTAAGCACATGAGTAGTTGCGTAAAGAACCGATAAAATAATGAGACTCATCAAACTTAGGAAAAGTTGCAAACTTCTTCTCAAGGTGGTAATAAAATTGGTTCAGTAGTTACATGCAGGTTTAATCAAGATTTAGCTAGGAAAGAATTATCATTTATGATCATAGTTGATGAATTTCCTTTTAGCTATGTTGAAAGAGAAGGATTTAAACGTTTTGTGTCTGCTATATGTCCATCATTTCAAATTCCATCACGAGCTACTGTGACAGGAGATTGTTTTGAATTGTACATGGAAGAAAAGACAAAATTAAAGAGTTTCTTACAAAAATCATGCAGACGCCTGACTCTCACAACTGATTCATGGACATCTGAACAACGAATCAATTATATGTGTTTAAGTGCGCATTTTATTGATGATGATTGGGTGTTACATAAGAAAATATTGAATTTTTTCCTAATAGATAGCCATAAAGGTGATGCTATTGGGAAATGGGTGGAAAAATGTTTGATTGAGTGGGGAATTAATAAAGTGTTTGCAATAACTATTGATTTGCTAGTTCAAATGATGTTGCTAGCTACTTGAAGAAAAGATTTACTAATCGGGGTACTGGTTTGCTTGGGGGAAAGTATCTTCACATGCGGTGTATAGCTCACATTATCAACCTTGTTGTGTCAGATGGTTTGAAAGAAATAGTACCTTCCATTAATCGTGTAAGGGCACTAGTTAGATACATAAGACAATCTCCTATAAGATTAAGAAAATTTAGAGATTGTGTTGAACAAGAGAAGTTAAAAAGCAAGAGGATGTTGTGTTTAGATGTTCCTACTAGATGAATTTCTACCTATTTGTTGTTAGATACAATTTTATCACTTTCAAAAGCTTTTGAAATATTTGCAGAATTGGATCCACATTATAAATTTGACTTAGAATTTAATCATGATGGGGTGCCTACTGAGGATGATTGGAATGATATTTCACGTTTTGTAAAGTTTTTGTGACATTTTTATAAGCTTACATTATGCACTTCTAGCTCACTATATGTGACTTCTAATAAAGTGCTTCATGAGATTTTTGATGTGGCTAAAATTTTTAAAGAATGGGGAGAAAGTGATGACATTGAATTGAAGGAAATGTCAACAAGAATGAAAGAAAAGTATAATAAATATTGGGGAAATACATAGAAATTGAATTTTGATGTGTTTTTTTGGGGTGATACTTGATCCTAGATATAAATGGACTTATGTTGAGTGGGTGATTAAGAGAATGTATTCAAATAGTGATGATCTTTTAGACAAGGTAAGAAAGGGGGTTTATGCATCGTTTGAGAGTATAAGAATTTGAATAGTTATTCTGAAACACAACCTAATGCATTTCCATCATCATCTTCAAGTCCATTCCTGAGTGTTGTTTCAGATAATCAGTCACAATGTTCTAATGCTTCAAGGATATCAGAAAATATATGCTTGGACGTAGACACTAGGACTAAGAAAACTTTTGATTTGTTTCTTAGTGAAGTTGGAGGAATTGATAACAAAAATGAATTTGATAAGTTTAATGGAGAAGAGAGGGAAAAGGTTGAACAAGGATTTGATATCTTGAATTGGTGGAAGTTGAATGCTCCAAGGTTTCCTATATTAGCTCAATGACACAAGATATATTAGCTGTCCCTGTTTCTATTGTTGCTTCGGAATCAACCTTTAGTATGGGAGGTCGGGTTCTCAATACATTTAGGAGTTCCTTAACTCCTAAGATGGCACAATGTCTTATGTGCGCTAAAGATTGGTTACGTAATAAAACAAACCCTGTTAGCATTGAAGAAGACATTCAATCTCTAGAGATAATTGACCAAGGTAATGCATTTTTTTATGTGCATGTTATGTTAGTCATTTTTTTAGTTATGTAAGTTGTGCTAAAATTATGATTTGATTTTATCTTTGATTCATTTCAGAAATTGAAAACGAGTCTCGTGAATCAAGCATTTTTTATCTTTGATAAAGATATTTCAAGGTAAGGCTATAAATTGCATCATTTGTATTGATTTTGTCTTAAATAGCATCATTAAGGTTATGAATATTCACCAACTAAATTTTTTTTTTCTTTTTATGTACTTCATTCTAGCTTGATTGGTACTCCTAAGTGCAAGGAGATTGCATATGTATAGGATGCAACTTGCATTTTTTTTCCAATAGTTTGTTGTGTAATTGTGTTTTCTATTTGGTTACACATTCAAATGTATTTTGTTGGACATTGTATTTTGTTAAATTTGGAGATTTGTTGGGCAGTGATTGGTGGCATAATGTAGTGTTAGTTTCTGTTTGTTATTTTAGTGACTCACAGTAGTGAGTAGCTTTTAAACCTTGTGATTGAGTGAAAAGAACAAATTCTGTACTTCCAAATTTAAGAGGATGAACTTGTGAATAGTTTTTATGCCTTTTGTAAGACAGATTTCTCTTTTTTTAGCAGCTTTTGTCCTTCCTGATGTAATGTTAGGGGAAATAATGGTTTATCTACATATTCAGGTGGTGAAATTTTATTCCAACTCATAAAACAATTCTGTTTAATGGACAATGGTCTAACTCTCCAAAATGTTGAAAAAATTTAAAGATGAAAGTTTTTTGAAAATTGAAAGATAAAAATTCAGTACTATACCAAACCGAATATTATGATATTTTGATATTTCAGTTTTATGTAAAATACGATATAATATAATTTTATTAATTTTAAATCAAAATAACAAAATATCAAAATTATAATACTATATATCGTACTGTATACCGTATGCACCCTTAGATTTTGTAATATAAAACTTCATAATAAAACTATTCATTCATCCCGACACCTCAAATTTTATTATTATATTATAAAAATATATGACTGGAAGGTATTGATTCAATGCAAACAAGGAAGTACTCAGCTTTATCTTTACAAATTAAAATAAATAAACCAAGGTGTAAAAGTCAACCAAAGTAAAACAACTAATACTGAGTTGAAAACCATATTCTTCCATAAATGCCTATTTCATTTCCGAGTAGAAACCATTTTATATTTTATTTTACAAAATGTGCCAAGGACCGAAACTAAAACGGAGAGTGAAAGCATATATAAGAAACATTTAAGAAAAACTTAATACATTTCAAAATCTCGTGTACAAAATCGAATGAGTGGAAAACTAAAAAAAAAAAAAAAATCTTTACCAAAACCCTTGATCTTAGAAGGCATTAAAACAGACTAAGCAAATCTCTCTAGTGTCAAATTATTCTATTTGTTCAAGTCCTCACCACACCAAATTAATGAAGCTCTGGAACTCAATATATATACATTTATATACATACTTTGGGAACTTGAATATAAACTACTATATTTTTTTTATAAAATATCAATAGACTTAGAATTATATATATTCAAATCAACCAAAGGTAATACCATAATGACTATTCATTTTTTTTAATAAAATAAATTTAATTCTTGAATCATGAATTAAATTTGTGAATTTCATGATTGAATTATTGAGTTTTAAATATAACTTTTAAATGAGATTTCATTGAATTATGAAATTTACATTATAGTAAAAGCATGGAAACTGTTTCGCATAGCATAGTGTTGGGATGTAGCCATCAATGAAATTCATATATTCTAATTTCTATAATAGAAAATCAGATTGTAGAATTATTCATATCATTCCGAGATTTTATATGAAACTAAACATCTAATTTTATAAAATAAGAACATTCCAATTACTCACTAAAATCCAAACTTAACTAAGATCTAGATTCTTCAACCAAGCAAAATAGCAACACCTATCATCAATTACAAGCCTTAATTGAATCTTCACCCTCCTCCCTTACAATTTGTTATTCCTTACAATTTGTTATTGACTTTCTACTCTTTGCTCCTCTGCTAAAATATTAGAAGAGCAAAATAATGTAACTTCATGAACTAAAAATTAAGTTTCTCAATCTCCTCAAAAATAAGGTAACTAAATATTCATTAATTCTCGTAATGATAACTTTCTAATTAATCACTCATTAATTTGGTAATCAATCAAATTAAAACCTAATAAAACTCCCAAATCAATAAATATCCCTTAATATAGGCAATAAAATAAAATAAATTCCACAGTGGGAGTTACAACTAATGTGTCAAATTAATATTAAACATATTTCAATATATTGGATTGTTTTTATAAAAAAAATAACAATACACCAAAAGATCTAGAAGAAAAAAACATTTTAACTACAAATTTTCAATGCTTAGTAATGAAATTCTCTTTTATCTGAAGAAAAAAAATATAGAAAAGAGATCATATCTCATATTTGATGAAGCAAAAAAAAAATGTTGAAATTGAAATAAAAGTCTTATCTGATTTTGTTTTTGTTGTTCTTCAACCTTTTTATTCTCATGTTCTTCAAATTTATGTAATCTATACTCCTTATCCGACAATAACTGGAAACATTTGCCAACAGAGGCTCACTCAGGTTCAATAAATATTCTTTAGATTAATATCCTAAATGGCGAAATAGCCTATGTAGCCCTTTTAAGTTTAATTTGATGTTTGTTATGGTGCTTCATGTTTTTTTTTTTTTTTTTAAAACTTTAGAACTAAGAAAGTATTGGTTCTTTTTTTGTCCCCATAACCCAAGTTCCAAACTTATGATTTAACTAGTCCTAGACTCTGCCATCGATCCCTTAATGAGTGGGGAATGAGGTTGACAAAATGGGTTCGGCACGAGCAACTCGAAATTACCACTGTATTAGATTTCTTAAATGTTGGTTCAGAAAAATTCGAACCGAATTGGCCCAGTCCATTTGGCTCGTCATGTCGATTGTGTTGGATTTATTCGAGCCAAATTTCAACTTGGGTCGAATAGGCCCGAACAGAAATTAAAATTAATGTCATATAACGTGAATTAAATATTCATTGAACCAAATAGCCTATGTAGCCCTTTTAAGTTTAATTTGATGTTTGGCCAAACTGGACCAGCCCGACTTAGGCATCAGGTTTGAGTTGTGAAATGCTTGGCCTGAAGGAGGATTGAGCTGGCTCGACCCAACCCGAAGTTAACCCTTGTCCTGAGCAGGCCAGGCTAGAATTGCAGACATGCACCAACTAACAAGTTTTGGTTCTTTTAAAGAGGGATGTTTGAGCAAACTAAGAACAAGAGAACCGGTAATTCATTGAGATAACTTTCAGGATTATCACTTGAAGGAATACACTTACTATAATTCATATAATCTGAAAATTTCCACTAATTTTTGTTTTGGAGTGGTTGCAACATAATTTGAACTCCTTGTTGCGGTCGAACCGTAAGAACTTGAAAAGGGGTATGAACATAGTTTGGAGAAAGAGTAAACTTGTAGCGTTGCAAGATCATTGAGAGAACTATCTTCACTTCAGTAGTTGCAAAATTTAAGCCAACACAAGTCCTAGGTCCAGCACCAAAAGGAAGAAATGCCAGAGTGTTATAGTTTGAGGCTTTGGTCACTCCCTCTGCAAATCTTTCTGGTTTAAAAAGGTGAGCATCTGATCCCCATACTTCTGGATTCACATGGAGTGCATAAGTTGGAATATAGACTTCCAAGTTACCAGGCAGGGTTAGCTTTCCCAGTCTCGCTTTGTTTTTTACTCTTCTTGCAAGCAGTGTTACTGGAGAGTACAACCTCAGTGTCTCACTGATTATCATCGTCATCTACCAAAAGAGAGAAATTATGATCCAAAAGAAAAAAAATAAAAAATGACGGGTAACATAAATGGTTAAGTCATCTGATCAAAACCATTTTTAATACTCTGTCAACAATATTTACATTTTTAACGTGAATTAAATATTCAATTTTAAAAAATAAACATGTTTTCATATAATGTTCTATTAATTACCTTTTTAATTTTAAAAAAATAGTAATTTTTTACGATAAAAGATCTTCGCTAATTCTTGAATTAAATAACATTCAAATCCAGATACGGGTCCTTGGGAAGTGAAAATAGTTGTAGAAAAATTGATGATTATTGTATTATTCTTTGTTGGTATGAAGTAGTTTGGTATATTTGTATGATTTACTTACAGTTCTGAGTCTGGGAATATATTCAGGTCTCAGTTTTCCATGGCCACAGAGTTCAAGAAGCTCCTCTCTGGCTTTGTCTTGCCAATCTGTGTGGATTGCTAGGAGCAAAACAGTCCAGGAAAGGGCAGAGTTTAGTGTTTCATGTCCGGCAAAATAGAATGTTTTGCACTCATCAACAATGTTATCCACTGAGATCCTATTTCCCATGTCTGAATCATGGTGAGCTTTCAATAATGATCCTAGAAAATCACTTCCATAGCTCTCTGTTCTTCCTGCCATGACTTGATCTTCTCTTTTCTTGATTAATGACATGATGGATTCACGAAGAGATTTTTCAAGCGCATCTGATTCTTTGTCATCTGCTGTTTTGAAATATTTCCTACATATCAAGAATATATTTGTTTTAGAGAAAGCAAGAATAGGAATGGCTAATTAATGAAAAAAAAATCCCATCAAAGGAAGGTATAATAAGAACACAATTACCTACTCCTGAGAAATGGAAGTTTGGTATCACTTTTGAAAATTATGAAACCAATTTTAGTTAACATTTCGAAAATGTTCTGCCCTTCCAAGTAGCTGCTTCCGAAAGCTGTTCTTGAAATAATATCTGAGCTCAAATCCCTGAATTCACTATAAACTTCAATCTCCTCGCCTTCATGACTTCTCCAATTTTCAAGCATATTTTCTACACTTGCCATCATTTCTGGAACCATATTCTGAATATGCAATTTTGAATCATTAGACTAGACCATGATTAATTTTGATCGATCAAAACTCCAGAAAACTGCAGTTTTACCTTTAAGCTCTCTGCATGGAAAGCATGGTTGGCTAGTTTCCTCAACTTTACCCATTTTTCGCCTTCTGTTGATGCAAGCCCATCTCCTAGTAGCTTTGTCAACAAACTATCATGTTTAATTTTTGGAAAAGCACCTGCTTTATCATTGAGTATTTCTTTGATCAACTCTAGTTCAGTCACGATCAATTGAGGTCGATGACCAACCCAATTTATAAAATTCTTACCTGTTAAATCAAATCAAGCTATAATATATAATCGACTAACATATTGAAAAGCTAATAGCATCTGTGAATTTTTGCAAGATTCATAAATAGCATCTTTGCTCAAATCTAATAAATTTGATGAACAAACTAAGAAAAGAGAGAAATTAGTTACAAGTTTGTTACCATATAAAGTTATCCAAGCATGAAAGTGAGGTTGAACTCGAGGGAAAATGTCATGAGATAGATCCATAGGAGTGCTCATGGCTTTAGTTTTCATATTGAAGATTTCTTTGTTGTTCCCATAGAGAAACTTGTAAGGAGTGCCTTTGATCCCTTGGGACCTCATCAAGTATTGTAAGTAGATTGGTGCCCACCATATCTTGTAGAGGATTCTAGCAAAAATTAGAAGAAAGAAAGCTAGATAACATGAAAACAAGATTCCCATGACTCCGAAAACAAAACCACAATACTCAATAATGAATGATCTTTCTCTTCTCAACTGTGAAATACTTATACATGAGTTGATGCCTTGCCGTCTCGAGAATCAATTGATAAAAATAAAATATTAAAGGATACTATATAGGCTTTGGTTTTTGGCGAAAAGAATAAAATATGACAACATATCATTATTTCGATATGGTTAATGTTCCGTGTTAGCAATGTTGATTTCGCTGTTTTTGGCAATGACACTAAGAGAAGTAATAGATTATATATTCAATTGGTCGAATGAATCGATGCACAACTTCAGAAAAGTTATTGCAAAATTTGTTTTTCTTTCTTGTTTTTTGTATTCTTTCTTTTACCCAAAACAATAAGAGCCCCAACTTCCTAGTCTTTCAAGAGAGTTCGTTTAGAATTCCATTTCTCCTGACATTTACTTATTCTTGCTCATAGTTTTTGTAAGAAAGGATAGGCATATGGAAGCATAATACATTTAGAAATTCTGTTGAGCGCGGACACACACATATATATGATTTTTTTTATATACATGTATGAACATATTTAAGTTATGTCTTGGTTTGCTTATACGTTTTCAACGTAAAAACAATTTAACCTGTAGGATGCCAATTTGAATATCAGAACTAATCCTGAAGTTTGAATGACAAGTTGATAACTGTGTTCTCAAATTGGTACTCTTACGGAAAATTTGGGATTTTTCTAAATCTGATTTTGTGGATTGATCACAATTTATTTTGAAGATAAATGATATGCTGTATCTTTGTATGAGCTATCTTTGGGAACAAATTTTTATTGGCAAAAGATTAAGAAGTCTACATGAGAAAGGATGAGAAAGGATTTGGTAAGAGATATGAAAAATATGGTAAGATATCCTCGATTGATTCCTAAAAGGATTTGAACTATTTGAAACGACTTTCAATTCTACATAAAGAAGATTTCGTGCAGAACAAATACACATATGCATGCTTATACTCGTGAGTGAATGAAATTATTGCGAGATTTGGTGTAGAGATTGTGAGGCAATAATCAATCATCAAATACTTAGAAATTGCTGAGTAATAAGTTCGAGTTTATTCAATGTTCATGTGAGTTTATTTGTGATACTTTGGGAAAGTAAACACTTTTTCATTGTATTGAATAAGTCATTTTTCTGTTGAAGGGCATTATTGAGTTGTCTGCTTAATCAAGTTGTTGGATTAAGTGGTTTGTTGAATTGTTTGAAATTGAGACTGTGTTATTAGCAAATACTATAATGAGGACATATAGTGATCGAGTGGTTACTTTGTAAGGAGTTGTCATAGGGAAAAGTTGTGTTGAATCCTTTTGTACTTTGGAGAGCAAACTAATCTGGGTGAGAGCACTGTAGACGTAGACAATAGAATTGTCGAACTGCATTAACAAACGTTTTTGTATTATTTTCATTTTTGTTGGTTTGTCTGATTTGAAACACAGTTACAACTGACTATCTTTATACTTAGTATTTTTGTTAAGTACAAATCAAAAGTCATTATATATAGCTTTTGCATAGAAAACTCTTGCATATAAGCTTCTTATTTCAATTATTTATGTTAATCAACAGTTTTCAGTAGAATTCTCACTTTATAGTGGTAAAGGGCCAATGAATATGAAAGCCCTAAAGTTTTTAATGTCTTAATTTTGATTAATGACAAATATTGATGAGGACTAATGTCTTGTTTGTACAAGTGATAGAGTTTTTGGATTCATGATTTAATCCATGCAAGGACAAGATTTCAAGTCTTCAAGGAAGTATACAAGTCAAGACTATCAAGATTTGAAGACAAGCTTTTATTGGATTAGATAGGAACTAGATGTATAGTTTTAGAGTTATATATTTTGATATCTCTAGTTCTACCTCTAATTGAGTAATGGTTTCTAAAGGTTGCTCTATGAACTTAAAACGTTATTTCAAAATGTTTTTAATATGTTAAAATATGTTTTGGTATTTCGAAAACCATGCATTGTGATTTCAAAACTTAAATGGTTCATAAACTTTTGTTGGATTGATACCATAACTTATATGGTTGATTGAAATCATCATTTGTGTGTTAGAGTATTGTTGATACACAAATGAACATGTTTCAGTTGACCTAAAGTGGTCCAGGTATCGTCCACAAGTTAGTTTATCTTGTGGATGCATGTGCTGTCAAATTTGTGCATCTGCCAACCTGTGGACGACCATGAGGTCGACTGCAAAATGAAAAATCATTATCCGAAGATTGTCCAGTGAGCTTGCAGATGATGGTGCAGACGACCAGTCTGATATGCGGTCGACCGCACTTTCTGAGTGGGTTTCCAACAACTTCATTTTTGACCGTTGGGAACAAACCTTTAAATACCAAAACCTTTGGAATTCTTTCTAAGAAGATTTTTGAGCAAAAACATTGTATATCTTGATCCTATAACATCTTAGAAACATTCCAAAACCCTTTCTAAACATCAATCTTGTTAAAATCAATCAAGAAGGGTTTTTACATTCAAAGGTGAATTTTGAGTAATCTTGACAAGCCATTACTCAAAGAGGTGATTGTGATTCAAATTGATATATATTCACATTAAGGTGATATCTATCAAACTCTCTATCTCTTATTATTGATTGTAATTGTATCAAGGTTGCAAGTAGCATAAAACCCTAAGTGTTAGGGTGAGCCTTGTGTAGGTTGTTTTGTATTCAAGGTTTGTTTGTAAAACCTTTGGGTGAATCTTGAATTGAATTGTATTGTTAGGATTCACTAAGGAGAGTTGTGGGATTATTGTATAATCAAGGTTGTGTTGTAAAACTCAAGGGTTGAGTGAGCCTTGATTGGTTGAAAGGTTATTTGTAAAACCGTAAGGTGAATTGGGTGAACCTCTTTTGTAATTTCATTTATTTGATTAGTGAAGGGATTTGATAAATCCTTGAGTAGATAACTCAAGGTAGTGGATTAGATTTTGTTGGATAAACCGAACCACTATAAATCATTGTGTTCAATGCTCTAATTTTTGTATTTTATTTGAACACATTATTTCTCACACAACTAGCATACAAAGTGTTTGATATTTGTTGTGAAAGAGGTGTTTTATTGAATTAGGTTGAAAAATCGGATAAAACCCTAATTCACCCACCTCTTAGGTTTTTCATAATACATAGGGAAATAATGAATGTATATTAGAAATAACTGGCCCTTGTATTGGGTTCAACCTTTCTGGGTTTAATTTGGTAGAATTGATTCATGACCTAATTGTTTGATTGATTTATAATTATTTAATTTTTTTGAGGATTATTTAGCAACCTTATATTTCTCAAAACTCTTACCTTCATTCGAATGTGACAAAAATGCAGAGTATTAAGACAGTCAATTATAACTCGTTGGAAGTTATACCTATGACTCAACCTGAAAACAAATAAAAAAATGTAAATAACACAAGAACGTTTTTTAAAGCAGTTTGACAATTTTCTTGTCTACGCATGTGGGGCCCTTACCCAGTTTGACAACTCTTTCCTATGACTACTCTTTGCAAACAAATCATTTGTTCACTATAGCTCCTCACTATCGTATATGCGGATATCACAGCCTTGATTTTAAACAATTCAACAACCTATTTAATCCAACAATTTGATTAGATAGTCAACTCGAAAATGCCCTTCAACAACACAATAACTTATTCAATACAAATAATAAACTTCTACTTATTCAAATATCACCAATAAACTCGAACTAATTGCTCAGCAATTTCTCAACATTGTGTGACTGATCATTGCTTCACAAACTTTGCACCAAATCTCAAAATAATAACTTTTACTCGGATTCTCTTAGATGCATTCGATTCTCACATGTTCTGCACAAAATCCTCTTGATATAGTATTGGAAGTCTCTTTAAAGAATTCATTTCCTTCTAGGAATCAATCAAGAATATGTTATAATATCTTCCAATATCTTCTATCTTTCTTATTTATCTAAACTTCATAATATTTAATCAATAAAGATTTATTTCCAAAGATACCTTTTACAAAGATATAACATATTTTTTTATGTTCAAAATAAATTTCCATCAATTTACAAAATCTGATTGAGGAAAAATCTCATATTTTTCATAACAGAATGATTTAGTAAAAGTTTATGCTTCAACCATCAACGTTGGGAAAGAGCAAGAGATTCCAGACAATTTGAAATTCGACTCTAGAATGAGTAAGTATTGATTCCTTTCTTTTATAGGATTTCCACTTTGGATTAGTAATTCTTAGATTATTAGAACTATGGTTTGCCTTTTTTTTTTTTTTTGAAGGGTATGGTTTGTCTTGAAAACCGATTATGATAGAATTTGGGACTTTTGATTGTAGAGTATTATTTTCTAGTCTCTTTGTTAATAAGAGTTAAGGAGAGTTTGGGGAAATGATTATTTGAGTTAGAAATTACTTTTTTAATCGATTGAGGTAAGCAGATATACATGGTATTCTTTTCTTTTTTTTTATATTAAATTGTTTTTCTTTTTATAAAATTGTTCACTATATAAACCTTTGTTTTGAAAAATACCTATTTTAATATTAAAACAGGGACTTGAGCATTGCGCAATTTGTGTCATTGTCGAGTTAAACGTATATTTGGCCAATTTGGTGTGAACTTGACCAATATTGATTTTGTTATAATCTCCTCCTACCTTCTTGTCTCATAATCTCTACAATTGAATCTCTAATTCTTTTCTCAAAAAATAGCCTATAGAGACATTTTTATTTTACTTTAAAATGAGGAAGAAAACACCTCTGCTAGAAACAACCAAGTGTGATGTGGATGGATATAATAAACTACTTGTAAATTATTAAGGATATAAAATGTTAAAATAAAGGATAAATGATATAAATGATAAATTATAAATAGTGTAATCACATAAAATAAAATATTTCTTTGTAGCTATGACATCTTTCTCTATTTTTTTAGGAATCTAAGTTAGACGTGAAGGAAAGCAAAGAAAACCTATAGCAAGGATGGTTGAGAAATTCCCCAAATTGAAGAAGGATTTTCCTGATGACATTTTAATCATGGTGGTGTCTCGTTTGAAGATGAAAGAGACAGCCAGAAAGAGTATTTTGTTGCACAAATGGAAGGATCTTTGGAACTTATACGATGGTTCTTTGGATTTCGACGTGAGAGGCTCGGAGAGTACTTGGTCGGATTGAGAGTATGTAGACTAGGTGAATCAAGTCTTGGATTCTCACAAAGGCCACACCTTTGAAGAACTAAGGATTTTTTTTTTGATTTTCTGGACAGTAACAACCACACAAGTTCGATTGATCGATGGTTTGATTTTGCCTTTTTACAAGGGCACTCGGAGGTTAGATTTCAATTTGCAGCCTTCTGCTCCCTGGTATCCTATAGATGAACCCGATATCAGATCACCCTACTTTTTCCCCAATTGGCTTAGAAGTTTCTCTCGTATTAAATCCCTAACTTCCTTTCGATTGAAATGGGTCGACCTCACTGTTGAAGTTGTCAACTTGTTTTTGTCTAATTTTCTGATGCTTGAGCATCTTTCTGTGGATTATGCTCCTTCGTTATCTGATTTGACCATTGATGCTGGGAATTTGAAGCACTTGGAGATCACTAATTGTTTGGGCTTGAAGAAGCTTCATGGTTTAGCCCCCGATCTTGTTTTCTTTAAATTTTGGGGACCCCAGATCAGCCTACATCTTTCAAAGCTTTCTTCACTCTCTCTTGGAGGCGATTGCACTATGCCTCTATTTGGACCAGGTGACAGGCATCCTTTCCTTTTTCGTCTTTGGAGGAGTTTGTTATGAATATACCCTTCACGTTTGTGGATAGTGTATACAGTCTTTTTCTTGATTCATACCCGAAATTTACCTAGATTAGGTAACTGAAATTGGAATTCAGTGAAGAAACCTACGACATTATGTCTATGTTCGCTTGTGCATTCATGTACTCACTTGGATAAGTTGGTGCTTAGTTATTATTTGTATGAGTCTAGTTCTTACCTTGATGAAGAGAAAAAGCAAGCCATGAGCCAACACAAATATGAATACCTCAAGGAGGTGGAGTTTTACGATTGGGTTGAGCAGAAGGCCGATTTTGAATTAGCTACTCGTCTTGTCGAGACTGCATCATCCTTGGAGAAGATCGTCATCTCCCCCCGCAATCTGACTGATTCGTGGGACAAGCTTTCTGAGGAGAAAATTGCGGCATCCATAGCTTGAGCTAAGCATTTTCTAGCTAAATTACTGTCTCATATGACCACATTAATCATCTCTTGATTTTGATGTTATTCATTGTAAAATCAACATTTTCTTTCAAGTACTCATTACCAACATATTGCAGGATTTATGTTGATCGGAGCTTTTGCTTATGGAGCTATATTTTTCATTAGAGATTACAATTCGGCGCAAAATGAAGATAATGTATTGGCAAGAATACTAGACCATAAAGAAGCTATCACATCTCATTTAAGCTGGGCTAGGCTCTTTATGGCATTCCATACTTTGGAACTTTATGTCCATAATGATGTCATGCTTGCCTTGGGTACTCTGGAGAAACAAATCTTGATCGAACCTATATTTCTCCAATGGATACAATCGGCTCATGGAAAACTGCGTATGGGTTTGATGTACTTTTATCTAAAACAAGCGGGTTGGCATTCAATGTGGGTAGAAGAATCTGGTTGCCCGGTTGATTAAATGCTATTAATGAAAATAACAATTCATTATTCTTAACAATAGGTCCCGGAGACTTTTTGGTTCATCATGGTTTACATACAACTACATTGATCCTAGTCAAAGGTGCTTTAGATGCACATGGGTCCAAGTTAATGCCAGATAAAAAAGATTTCGGTTATAGTTTTACGAGCGACGGTCTGGGATGAAGTGGTACTTGTGATATTTCGGCATGTGACGTTTTCCCAACTCAACCAGGTCACCATGAATAGGACTCTACTTAGATTTGAAGTTTTATTTATGGTATGGAATTTGAATAAATTACATAAATGACAAAAGGTTCTATAAAATAATCAAATAAATTAGACTAGGGTTTAAGTTTTTTTTTCTTTTTCTTTCTTAAAAATGAAAAAGATGTTTGTTTCAGACGGTTCTAAGAGTTTATGTCTCTAAGAACGATTCGTTGGCATACTTTTTTTTTCGGGGCAACCATTGTGGAAGATTCTTAATGAGTGGGGGTCTTTTGAATTTTGTGAATTCAAGAGGGAAGGCCTCGAAAAAAAGTGCAAGCAATAGAGTTGGTCTCTCTTTAGATAATGTCTTCTTCCCTTTCATCAAAAATGGCTGTTGGGGCCTTATTGGGTGCAATTTTAGTAATCTCTCTCTTAGCACTTGTTAGACCAACTCCTAACCCTCCAATAGGCTTACCGATAGAAGTATTTGCAATGAATGCTCTTTTTCTTATTTTGAAACTAGATATCTGGAAACTGGCACTATAGAGTTTGGAAGGGTATTAGATCGCTTTATAGACCAAATGAGCTCACTAACTTCAAGTAAAAAATGCAAATCAAATTGGACTTAGGCCAATTGAAATAATGAACCCCCCAAGTGATCCTGAAAGGTACCATTGACTAATCCGTTTGTAGATGACTAAAATTGTTGGGAGGGATGATGATGTGAGAAAAATTGTGATCCAATTAATTTGTTCAATAGATGAAAATGATTTGCCTGTGATCAGCATAGTTGGAATGACTAGTCAATGAAAGACATCACTTGCTCAGCTACTTTTGAAGAATGATGAAGTGAACAAGCATTTCCAAAAAAGAATGTGGGCATGTGTCTAATGATTTCAATGTGGAAAGAGTTTTGGAAGATATGTTGCAGTCTCTCACGGGAGAAGCTTCCCATTTAACAAATAAGGAAGCAATAGTTAAGAAGCTTAGTAAGTAATTTCAAGGAAAAAGATTTTTTCTTGTATTAGATGACTTTTGGAACGAAGAACCTCAACTTTGGGATCATATGAACAACTCTATTCAAGTAACTAGTTGTTCCAAATAGGAATGGGCATTTGGTCTCCAATCCAATCTTTGGTTTAAAAGTTTGGTTTATTCGATTTTTGGTCTTTTACTTATGAAAACCGAACCAAACCAAATTGTACATGAAATCGAAAAACCAAAAACCAAATCTAATTCTGTTCGGTCCAATCCGGTCCAATTTGGACCGAAATTCTGAATATTCCAAAATTTAATTAAAAAAGTCAATAAATCCACATGTTATAACTTTTGAAGAATAAAAAAAATCCAAATTATCCAATTGAAAATGTTTAAATGTGATCCCTGCTTATAAGTTACAATGATTAAAATCATAACACTACTAAGTTTCAAAATAACAAAAATAACAGCCTATAAACTTGAGCTTTAAGGTAGCATCCATACATACAAATTACAAAATTTAAACAAATTCTAATTGTCCCTGCTTGGCTGCTCATGATGAATGAAATCACAATACAACAAGTATAAAAAATAACAACCTATAAGTTATAGCTCTAAGGTAAAAAACTGAATAAAATCACAATACAAGTCTCAAAACAAAAGCTTATAAGTTATAGCTTTAAGGCACAAAACATACAATATTTTAAAAATTCCAATGCTGATAATTTTCTAGATTGTTTACAATAAAACTAAAATTTTCCATATCACATTAGGAAAAAAAAGTCCTCTAATCTCATGAGGCTCTTGTACAAGTGTCAGCAAGTTTCTGCCAAACAAAAGAAAGAAAACAAATTATTAGAAACTGAAATTAGGAAAATAAATAGCAAAAATAAATTAATATCACACTTTACCTTGAACTTAAGCATCAAAGATCTAAAATGCTTGTATCATGAGAATCATTTTCCATAAATGAAATATGAACCAAAGTTAAAATCAAATAATAATTTGGATAAAAACTAACATTTGCATAAAAATTTGATAAAACATATATAAAATATACATCACATTCTTCCAATTTTTCTAGAGAATGGACATTTTTCTCAATGCTAATTGGATGTGCTTCATTACGTAACCAATCTTTGGCACACATTAGACATTCCACCATTTTAGGAGTCAAGGAACTCCTAAATGTGTCAAGAACTCTACCTCCCATACTAAAAGCTTATTCTGAAGCAACAGTAGATACAGGTACAACCAATATATCTCTTGCCATTTGAGCAAATATAGGAAACCTTGGGGCATTAATCTTCCACCAATTCAAGATATCAAATCCAACCTCACCCTTTTCCTTTTCTTCACCAATGTATTTGTCAAATTTACTTTTGTGTTCAACCCCTCCTACTTGACTAAAAAACAAATCAAACTTTTTCTTTGACCTAGGATCAACATCCAAACATATTCTTTTTACTAACTTTGCAGCATTAGAATCTTGTAATTGCTGATTTGAAAATGTACTTATAGATGAACTTGAAGATGATGATGAGGAGAATGCCATTTGTGCCTCAGAAGTATTGATCTTCTTATACTCTTCAAATAATGCATGGATTCCTCATTTTACCTTGTTTACAAGATCATCACTATTCGGATACATTCTCTTAATAACCCACTCAACATAAGTCAATTTAAATCTAGGGTCAAGTATCACAACAAAAAACATTACAAGATTCAATTTCTCTATATTTCCCAATACTTGTACTTTTCTTTCATTCTCTTAGACATTTCTTTCAACTCAACATCATCACTTTCAGCTCATTCATTAAATAATTCAACAACATCACTAAGCTCATGAAGCACAAGACTAGAAATCACATATAATGAGACTGAAATGCGCAATGTAAGTTTGTAAAATTTTTCCAAAAATTTCACAAAACATGAAATATTACTCCAATCCTCATCAATAGGCAGCCCATCTTGCTCAATTTCTAAATCAAATTTGTAATGTGGATCCAATTCCTCAAACCTTTCAAATGCTTTTGTAAGTGATAAAGTTGTATCCAACATTAAATAAGTTGAATTCCATCTAGTAGGAACATCTAAACACAACAACCTTTTGCTATCTCCACACATTGTTTAAATTTTCTTAATCTACTTGGAGATTGTCTTATGTATTTCACAACTGCTCGAACACGATTAATGGAAGGAACAATTTCTTTCAAACCATTTGATACAACAAGATTTATAATGTGAGCTACACACCTCATGTGAATATGTTTACCCCCAAGCAAACTAGTACCCCAATTAGAAAATCTTTCCTTCCAATAGCCAATTGCAACATTATTTGAACTAGCATTATCAACTGTGATGGAGAAAACTTTATCAATCCCCCACTCAAGCAAACATTTTTCAACTTCTTTCCCAATAGCCTCAACTTATGACTATCTATTGGACAAAAATTCAATATTTTCTTATGCAATACCCAATCATCATCAATAAAATGAGCTGTTAAACACATGTAGTTGATTCTTTGCTCAAATGTCCATGAGTCAGTTGTGAGACTAATTCGTTTGCAAGACTTTTTCAAAAAAACTACTCAGCTTTGTTTTTTTTTTCCAAGTACAGCTTATAGCAATCTCTTGTCACAGTTTTACGTGATGAGATTTGAAATGATGAACATAGAGTAGATAGAAAATGTCGAAAGCCTTCTTTTTCCACATAGCTAAATGGTTGTTCATCAACAATTATCATATATGCACATGTTTTCCTAGAAACATCTTGATTAAACTTCCAAGCAACTAAGGAGCCAATTTTACTACTATCATGAGCTGAAGTTTGTTGTTTTACCTGGGTTTGGTAAGTTTCATTATTGTGTGGAAATTTCATATAGCCCTTCAAGTGTCTGGCCAATGAAGTTGTGCCATTTATTGTGGGATGAGAAGCATAGTCATGCTTGCAATAGTTGCAATATGCTCTATGATCTCCATCTTTAGTTGTGTACTTGGTGAAATGCATCCAAACTAATTAACGTGGTTCCATTGGTTTTCTTCTTTTCTTGTTTTGAGTAGTAATACAAAGAGAGGATGTAGATCCTTTTTGACTTCGAGGAAGAACTGGAACATCTTTTTCTTGTTCTCTAGAAGGGTCATTTGACATATATAACAAACAAAAAACAATAATTATATTAGAAAAAAAAAATTATAGCAGAGACCAAGACAAAAAAAAAACATAACATATAACAATCAAATCATAGAAAAAAGCAAGCAGTCCTGGAATGTGTTGCAAAGTACATACAATCAACCAAAACAAAAATAAGTCACAATTTGAGAAAATGAAATTAAAACAAAAAAGTCACTATAGCTTAATATGGAAATTTATCCACCACTGTGTATGTATTTTCTGGTTAGAAAGATTAAAAAAAAAGAAGAAAGTAGAAGCATCTACTGCAAATATGGGCTCAACTGCACAATTCCAGTTGTTAACATATTGTTGTGTATCATACTGTCATTCCTAAGTGCCCTAAACTCAATTAGCAGCATTACACAAGTTTGTAGCTCTCTAAGACTCGAGCATCATCATCATTTACTATTGGGGCACAAAATTCTACATATATCTGTCTAGTCATCAAGTGACTGAGTCATCTGGGCATACAGAAACTATAAAAGAACAATAAGTAAAAACCATAGAATAAAGAAACAAAGCTATAGATAATCCAACGTATAAAGACAGACATGAACAAAGAAGCAAAACTATAGATAATTCAAAACCCATACTAAATCATGACAGCTACAAAATTTGAAAACTGATAACGGTTTTTTTAAGTCTTTCTGTTATATAAAATTTTTCAAAGCATAAAAAAATGATGTAATAGTCATTAGCATGCAAGAACTATCGTGGCATCACAACTTCTCAAGTGAAATGGTTACTCAACCCAGAGGTTCATGCCCTGGTCCTGCTACTATGTAAAATACATGTGATATGTTTGAAGAAGATTATTGGGAAGTTAAAAACTATCTTCTAGTCATCCAAGTAAATGCAACTTCTCAAGTGAAATACAAGATTACATAATAGAATATATTTCCTTTGCAGATAAATTGGTTGTTTTGGACTTACCAAATACCTGGACCATGAGGCAAAAATTTCAAAGATATATCATTAACATTATTTTTCTGATAGCCCTACCTTAACATGACAAATGATGTGAAAGATAATATCAATTTATATCTCACAGAATGCAGAGGCAACCAATTGACAAGGAAATTAACAGGGCCAACAGAATACTGGGAATAAATTAATACAGTTCTAAAGCCAACAAGACTCAATAGGGCCAACAGAATATGTACCTAAGATGGATCAAAAGAATAACGCATGACTTAGTTTATTTGCCAAAGGGATCATTTCTTTATTGCAATCAATGGGATGTTCCAGTACTGATTAACTTATTTATGGCACTGGAGAAAAGTACCTGAATGTTTAGTCCTACCAATATTTATCCATCTACTTTTGGCAATTAAAGGAATACTTCAAAAGAAGGCAAATAAACTAACTATTGAATGTTGAAATACATAATTATCCTAAATTATCTGCAGAGAAGACAAGTAATCCATTTCAGAAGATTAAAAAAAAAAACTTTACCTTTTCTGAACTCCTATTTCTGAAGAGAAGTATAATTGATGTGGAAGAAGTAAGTAATCAAATTGTCAAAGAAATATAGTACAACTCCCATTTATCTCAATTTCAGATAAAACAGAGAATGGATAAAAAAATTTGTAAACATAACAAGTAAAACAAATAAATGTTGCATAAATGATGTGCTAAAGCCTTGAATGGATTTAGTATGTTAACCAGTGTAATTTGAGAAAGCTTTTTGGTACCTTGAAATCTGGAGGACATCGTCAATGCTATTCGCAGCCTCATTGATGCTCTACACATTGTGCAAACAAATATGATGGCCACGATGGTGATACTGGTTCGATTGTTCACGACTTGAACAGAGGCCACTGTTCAAGATTGAGTCAAGATGCAAATCTGAAATCATGACTTGACAGAGGCACCTTGCTCAAACAAAATGATGATCGGTGGTCACTGGTCACTGGTGCACCTTGCTCAAATAGAATTACAGAGATAGTGCCATGGTGGTCACTGGTCAAGGGCTGGACTGGTTTGTGAGAAACAGAGTGTCTGTGTGACAGTGTGAGACAAAATTTTTGGGAGAAATGGAGAAGAAAGCTACGGGTGTCAGGTGTGTTTAGAAGTTAGAACATTAGGTAATTAGGTTTAGTCATTTAGGGTTTCTCTTGGAGTATTAGAAAATAGGAAATAGGAAATTAATTATTTTATTTATTTAATACTAATTCAGTTTTTCGGTTCAATTCGGTTTTTAAAATTGGAAACCGAAGACCGAACCGAATTTTGTTTGTAAGGTAAAGATCGAATTGAATTGGACCATAAACCCGTAAAACCAAACCAAAATGTAAAATCTAATTCGGTCCAATCCAAAAATTTGGTTTAGACCGAATAGTGCCTAGCCCTAATTCCAAAGGTAGTAAAATAATTGTGACAATTCAAAATGAGATAGTTGTTACGATAATGAATGGATTTGTCCATAGCTTAGGAGTTTTTGGAAAAGCTAGCCAAGATTTGTTTGAAAATATGGCTTTTGGAAATGGCAGATTGGTAAAAGCTCCTCAATTGGCCAAAATTGGGAATAATTGTTGCTAGATGTGGAGGAGTGCCACTAGTATTGAAGGCAATAAAATGTTAGATGTCTTCCCAAAGGGATGAACTTGAGTGGTTGAAAATGGAAGAAAGAAACATATGGAGTATGCTAGATGGAGTACACTCTGCTATAAAGTTGAGTTTTGACCATTTACCTTCGTTATCTCTAAAACAATACTTTGCATATTGTTCTATTTTCCCTAAAGATTCAATCATTAAAAAGAAAAAAATTGATTCAACAATGGATGGTACATGGATTGCTCAATTCCTCAAGAGGAAGTAATTTTGAGATGGAAGATGTAGGAAATAATTATTTTAAGATTTTGATGCAGAGATCATTGTTGCAAGAGGCTAAGGTTGATATGCATGACAATGTTATAAGTTGCAAGATGCATAATCTCATGCATGATTTTGTGTTGGAAATATCAAAGGGTCATTGTTTGACTATTGACATTGGAGAACTTGCGAATGATATTAAAGTTGTGCATTTGTCAATTGTTCCTAATTAAAGTGGCAACTTGAATATCTCAGAATTTGTTTTATCAAGGATGAGATCATTGCATATATTTCATGGGAGATGTAAGAAATAATTATTTTAAGATTTTGATGTAGAGATCATTGTTGCAAGAGGCTAAATTTGATATGCATGACAATGTTATAAGTTGCAAGATGCATGATCTCGTGCATGATTTTGTGTTGGAAATATCAAAGGTCATTGTTTGACTATTGGCATTGGAGAACTTGCAAATGATATTAAAATTGTGCATTTGTCAATTGTTCCTAATTAAAGTGGCAACTTGAATATCTCAGAATTTGTTTTATCAAGGTTGAGATCATTGCATATATTTCATGGAGACCCCTATGAGAATGTCTTTGTCTATTGCAAATTTAAAAGTCTTTGTGTTATTGGTGTTATTGTTGTTGTGGATCGGACAAGAAAAGAATTGCCAATTGCAATTGCAAAGTTGAAGCATTTCAGATATATTGACATTTCATGGACCCGCATACATGTTCTTCCATATTCTTTATAAAGACTTTACAATTTACATACCTTAAGGCTTCATTTAATGAGGAATTTGCCAAAAACTTTTGGTAGATTGGTTAACTTGAGACACTTATACATCAATGATGAGTTATATTCACAGATATATTTACACCTGAAAAATCTAAAATGGGGGGTGAATTAGGTTTTATCCGATTTTTTTCAACCTAATTAATTTAAGCTCTTCTAAGACAACAATTATCAAACACTTAGTGCTCAAATAGTTTGTGTAACAATGTATTCAAGTAAATGACAAAAATAAAACAAAGAACACAATGATTTATAGTGGTTTGGTTTATCCAACAAAACCTAGTTCACTACCTTGAGTTATCTACTCAAGGATTTCACAAAACCTTTCACTAATTTTGCACAAGAGATTACAAAAGAGGCTCACCCAATTCACCTTAGGGTTTTACACGAAAACCTCTTACCCAATCAAGGTTTACCCAACTCAAGTTTTACAACACAACATTGATTCTACAACTATCTCCAAGAATAACAAATAATGAAATATAAACACTTAAGATAATCACAATTATCTTTGATTCAAAGTTCACTCTAACTTTTAGAGTTTTAAGCTAAATGCAACATTGAATAAGAATTAAAAGATGTAAAGAAAGAGAGTTTGATATAGATATCACCTTAGTTGTGAAGATATATAAATTCTTGTACAAAGACCTATTTGAGTAATTTGTTCCTCAAGATTCCTCAAGAACACCAATGAATGTGTGAAACCCTTCTTAGATGAATTTCACAATGTAAATGTTTTGAAAGGATTTTAAAATGTTTCTAAAATGTTCTATAATGAATGTCAATCAGATTTTAGCTCAGAAAGTCATGTAAATAAGATTTTCAAACATTTGGATATTTATATGTGTTCTAACGGTCATAAAAATGACTGTTTAAATTCCACTCAGAAGACTTGCGGTCGACCGCACCATCTTCCGCAAGTATACTAGAGAGCTCTAGACATTCTACAGATGATGAGCTGAAAGTTCGATCGACTGTATGAATTGTGGTCGCTTGCACGTGTAGTCAAGTCGACAGTTCAACACACTAACAATGCAACATAATATTCCAATCAACTCTAAAAGTTGCGGAATCTATTTTATAAAACTTTTAAGTATATGCATCTATTTTAAATATCATTTAAAATATCCAAGTCATACTTTAACTTTATGAAACATATTTTGAAAAACGTTTTTAGTTCATTGAGCAACCCATAAAATAACTACTCATAGAGAAATACTTAGAGATATCTAAGTGATATCAACATTTAACACTATATCTCTAGATTCTATCTAATTAGGAAATGCTTGTCTTCAACTCTTGATAACATACGATCTTCCTTGAAAACTTGAAATTTCGAGCTTACATGGATTAGACATTTGAATCCTAAAAAGCTATCACTTGTACAATTAAGTCATTAGTCCTTATCAATGCTTGTCATTAATCAAAATTAAAACATTAAAAGCTTTAAGGCTTTAATGTACTCATAAATTAACTGATTTTTATATTATTTAATGACTATATTTTGTTTAAAAATCGATTAATTGTGTCATTTAATGGATATATTTCACATTTCCTTTCTATTTCTTTGTTTATAAGTTTTTCAGTGAATTTTAGTACATTTTGGAGATAAAAAGAATAAGAAGAAGTGAAAATGAAGAAAAAAAAATCGATGAACTGTAACTCTGGTGAACAGTACCACCGTCGATGATGATGTCACTGCTTACGTCATAAACAGTGTCCATCAGCTAGTCAAAATGACCATTTTACCCCTAAAAATTTCCCTATAAATATGCTAGCTTCATTTCTCATTTGAGACACCAATTTAGTTCCAATCTTCTCCATTTCTTTTCTAATTTCTTTCTTTTATTATTATCTCCATTTCTTTTTGTAAAATTTAGTAAAGAAATTATGTCCGAATAATTTCAATATTTTCGGGGAGTATTTCTTTCAAATTTTCGTTCTAATGTTTATAAATTTCATCTTATATTTATTAAATATGGATTGTGAGTAATTTCCTTTTATTAGCAAGGATATGTGTTAAGTTATTTATAAATAGGATTATGAGATAATTTTCTTTACACTTAATTTCTATTTGGATTTATTTAACTAGACTTATGGTCAGTTTACTCGCCTAGTCTTTATTATTTTTACTTTATGCACTTTAAATATCGCAAATGGATGGCCGAGCCACGTAATTAGTTTAATTTCTTTATGTCTTTTATTTTCTTTTTTATGGAAGGCCGAGTCTCCATACTTTTAGTTTAATTTATTTAAATGGCCGGTTGAACCGCCTAATTTGTTTAGTTAATATAAATCCAATCCTTCTTTATATATATATATATATATTTGTGTATTTATTTAATATACTTATATATATATTAATTAAGTATTTATGTAATTCCTGTTTTTAATTAATATAATTATGTGAATTAATTAGATTGACAATCTAGTTAATAAATGTGATTATATAGCTAGGATTATTAATCTTCTATTAATGATTCAAGTGGCATCTACTAATTTAATTGAGTTGCAGTTCTTGGCTTAATTAAATTAGTAGTGGAATTATATAATTTAAATTGTATATAATTAAGCTGATTGTTATATACAATTTAATGTTCGTGATGCCTTATTTACTTAATGCAATTTGATTGAGCATCCTATACACGCTGGTTGGTAGTGGTGTTTAATTAAATTAGAGATTAATCTGTCTGAGCTGATCGGGATTAATCTAATTTGTAAGGATAGAAATCTATCTGAGCTGATTGGGATTCTAAAACCAATTACTTAATAATGTCTTGATCTATGGTTAATCCCATGAAAAATATAACTTGATACTAATTCCTTACTAACGCTTTTTTTATATCATTTATATTCCAAATTCCTTTTTAATTCTATTCTCAAAATACCAAAAACCCCCAAAACCCTTTCCGATTAATGATTTTAGTTTAAGAGTTGACAAATCTCTGTGGATTCGATCCCTACTTTCCCTATCTACATAGGAATTGTTAAGTTTAAATTTGAGAGCCGTACGACAGGCTTCATCAGGCTTCCAACACCTTAGAGTCCTCCAACATTATTCAATTCCTGGGATAGGTCAATTGAATTCTCTTCTTACCTTCAGTTTTTTTGGGTGGGTCAAGAGAAGGGGTGCCAAATTGAGGAATTATTTAGTTCGAACCATCTCAAAGGCACTGTTAGAATTGTTGGTCTCAAGAATGTGGCCAATGGGGATGATGCAAGAAAAACCAATTTATCAAGAAAAAGGAACATTGAGAGTTTAGAGTTATATTGGAGCCATACTAATGCACAAAAGTCTAACAATAATGCTAAAAACATTTTGGAGGGTCTCAAACCTCATGTGTGTTTTGCTCATGGATACAAGTCTTGCTTCATGGATTTTGCTCCTTCATAATCTCATGAATATGGAATTAAGAAACTTGGCAAATTGTGAACTAATTCCACCTTTGGGTCACTTTCCATTTCTGAAGATCCTTTGCATAAGAAACATGAAAAGTGTTAAATGTATTGATAATGACTTCTATGGTTAGTCAAATTTGAATCTTGTGAGTGCAGATTCTAGTCAGACTTCAGTTGTGGTATTAGAAGAATATCATGTCAAGTTTAGAGGAATGGTAAAGTATGGTTCAACCCTTATTTGTTTCTTCTTTATCAATTGAGTTGTTTCCTCTATTGGAGAAGTTGAAAATTTTATCATGTCCCTATTTGACTCATTTACCAGAGGGCTTAATTAGTGACTCCACATGCCTTGAGAGTTTATTGATTCAAAGTTGTGATAAGCTCGTCTCCCTTCTATATATAAGCCACTTCCATTGATTAAAAGAGTTGTTTATTTTTTATTATCAGGGGTTGTCAACTTTACCTTATAGGATTGAAGCTTGCATGTCACTCTAGAATTTCACCGTAACTTGCCATGCTAGTGTGATGGAGATTCTACCACATTATTTTACAAATCTCAAAGAATTGACTTTGAAGCTCTCAAATAATATTGATCATTCTATTCCAACAAAACCCATTTCTAGCAATCTTCAACATCTTTATTTGATTGGTTTGCTTGAACTCAAGTCTCAGCCTGAGAAAATCCAGCATTTTACAACCTTAAGAGGTTTGACATTGGACAAATTTGATGTGTTAGAGATTTTTCCAGGTGCACCATTATAGGAGGGTTTAATCTCATTTGTGACTCTCTAGTTGGTTTAGCTCCATCTTCTAACAATATACGGTGAATGCATGTTGATGGGTTAATATCTTTAATGTCGGCTAAAGTCCAGCTGATGGCAGTCTTGTTGTCTCTAACCACAAAAACTAACATCTTTTCTTGGGAAGATGAGAGATTGTTAGCAATAATAACAGGTAAAACATTACCTTCACTCAAATATTCATATTTCAAATCAGAAGTTAAAACTTTAAGCTCAAGTGACGGGGGACAAAGAACATATGGTAAGATTTTATCATGTGAGATAGGTAATGCAATTTTAGAATTACTAACAGGATATACAGATAAATTCTTGACAGGATGTTTAAGTTCATTTTCACATTCCACAGATAAAGTGTCAAGAATACTTTCATCAATGCTCAAGTTCATAATGAATTGCATAATTTCAGTGTAGCTCAAATCAAATATATCTTCAATAAGTGGATATATAATATCCACAACATAAACTGTAAAATATTTATCAAAAGGGAACTTCGTAGCATTAAATATGTTAAAAGAAATTTTATCACCATCAAATTCCATTGATAAAGTACCTTTATTTACATCAATCTTAGTTATAGCAGTTTTCAGAAATGGTCTACCTAACAGAAAAGGTGACTGCGATGAACATGTATTTTGGCTATCCTCAATTTTCAAAATGTAGAAATATGCAGGGAATACTAAATCATTGATTTTAACAATACATCTTCTATTACTCTTTTGGAAACACCACAGACCTATTAGCTAAATAAATAACAATTCTAGTAGGATTCATTGGTCCCGAATTTAAAGAGCTATAGATTGTATAAGCCATGACATTAATAGAGGCTCTTAAATCTAGCATTTAACTTGAGACTACCTTATCACCAATTGTTCAAGAGATAGCGAACATACATGGATCTTTTTGTTTTGAATGAAGTTTTGTTGGAGAATAGCAGACATACATTCCCCTACATTGATTCTCTCATTACCTTAAGCTTCTTCTTGTTGGTACAAAGTTCTTTTAGGAACTTAGCATAACGAAGAATCTGTCTTATTGCATTCAAAAGAGAATGTTGACTTCACTTTTCTTGAAGATCTCCAAACATCTTTTTTCTGCCTCATCTTTCTTGTTCTTAGTTAACCTATTAGGGAAATGAGGATTTACCTTGGGAATGGAAGAATAAGAAGATTCTCCTATCTGAAGAACTTTATCAAAAGATGTTGGGCTTGAAATAGGTGTTTTCTCTGTGCCTTTATTTTCCTCTGGTCTCTTGGATTCTTCCAACACTTTACCACTTCTCAATGTTACTGCACTAGCATTCTCTCTGGGATTGAGTGGTTGTTATGGAAGTGTATTGAAAAACTGTATTTTCAATTGAGCTAACTCAGAAGCCATTTGTCCTACCTAATTCTCCAAATTGTGAATGCTGGACTTTGCATCATTTTGGAAGGACATGGTATCTCTCTGAAAAGATATAGAACTTGAAGTTAGAGATTTCACCATATCTTTTAAAGACATACTCAGTTGTTGGTTCTGAAAGGTTGAAGAGATTTTGATGTTGATTAGGAACAAAACCTGGTGGGTTCATTGGTGACCTAACCTGTTGGTTACTCCATCTAAAGTTATGATGGTCTCTCTACCCTTCATTGTATGTGTTGGAGAATAGATTGTGTCTTTCTGAGGTTGGTTCTGAAAATTACCCATGGCATTGGCTTGTTACTCTTGAAAGATAATAGGACAAGAATCTATAGGATGGTCATTACCCAAACAAATTCCATGCTTTTACTATTGCATTGAATCTTTTCCCAACTAAATTGGTAAGATGATCTAATCTTTGCTCAATTTTTGTAGATGATGATGATGATGATGATAATATCTACTTCATTTACCTTTCTTACGGTATAATTTCTGGTGTTAAAAAATTGTGAATTAGCAACCATGTTAGTTATTAATTCACGTGCAGCTTGTGGGGTTTTATCTGAAAGAACACCACCACTAGTAGCATCAATTGTCATCATGTACCTTATCTCTTGTACCTTATTGTTTCAAATTAGTGCAAATAACATGAAATTCCTTAATGTGCCTAAGTGGATCTTCTCCAAGTAATCCATTAAAAGTTGGTAAATATTGTATAAAACCATAATACATTTAAAATTAGCATCAAATTTGGAAAAATAAAGCATAAAGGTTGTTCATCAAGAGTAGTAGATGTGAGTTCTTTAAAAAATCTTTGATTCAAAGCCATATTAAAAAGATGAGTAGGAAGAATATCACCATAAATAAGTTGAGTATCCGATTGATTTTCTATTCTTCAAGATCCGTAGCTTGTTCTCTGATCTCAATTGATGTTTTACTCCCTTGTTCTTCCCCGATTATTTTACCACTTCTTAAGTCCATACAACAATGAACTTGTTGTCTGGAGTTACTAAAGGTCTGAAATTTGTATGTCAATATCACCAAATGAATGAAATATGTAACAAAATAAAAAGATTAATAAATTTAATAGCAGAAATTAAAACAAATCCTTGGCAACGACGCTAAAATTTGATGAAGCCTATCGTACGACTCTCAAATTTAAACCTAACAATTCCTATATAGATAAGGAAAGTAGGATGAAATCCATAGAGATTTGTCAACTCTTAAATTAAATCATTAATAGGAAAAAGTTTTTAAGGTTTTGGTATTTTGAGAACAATAAAATAATAATAATTTAAAGAAAATTTTTGGCGTTTTTGGATTTGTAAATAGAATTGAAAAGAAATTTGAAATACAAATGATATAAAAATCGTTAGCAAAGAACTAGTATCAAGTTATATTTTTCATGCGATTAATCATAGATAAATACATTATTAAGTAGTTGGTTTTTTGAATCTCGATCAACTTAGATAGATTTCAATTTGTACAAATTAGATTAATCCAGATAAGCTCAAACAGATTAATATCTAATTTAATTAACACCACCACCACCTAGTGTGTATAGGATGCTCAATCAAATTGCATTAACTAATAATGCATCACTAACATTAAATTGTATATAACAATCAGCTTAATTATATACAATTTAAATTATATAATTTCACTACTAATTTAATTAAGCCAAAGCTGCAACTCAATTAAACTAGTAGATGCTACTTAAATCATTAATACAAGATTAATAATCCTAGCTATATATCAATATTTATAACTAGATTGTCAATCCAATTAATTCACACAATTATATTAATTACAACAGGAATTATATAAATACTTAATTAATATATATAAGTATATATTAAATAAATACACACACACACACACACACACACACATATATATATATATATATATATATATAAAGAAGGATTGGATTTATATTAACTAAACAAATTAGGCAGTTCAATTGGCCATTTATATAAATTAAACTAAAAGTGTGGAGGCTCGGCTTTCCATAAAAAAGAACTAAAGACATAAAAAGAAATTAAACTAGTTAGGAGGCTTGACCTTCCATAAATAAAAGACATAAAAATAAATAAACAAATTAGGTGGCTCGACCATCCATTTGCGATATTTAAAGTGCATAAAGCAAAATAAATAAAGACTAGACGGGTAAACCGACCATAAGTCCAGTTAAATAAATCGAAATAGAAATTAAGTACCAAGAAAATTATCTCATAATCCATTTATAATAACTTAACACATATCCTTGCCAACAAAAAAGAAATTACTCACAATACATATTTAATAAATATAAGATGAAATTTATAAACATTGAAAAGAAAATTTGAAAGATAAACTCCCCGAAAATATTGAAATTATCCTGACAAAATTTCTTTACTAACATTACAAAAAGCCTTGAAATATTATTCTAAAAATTCTGAAAAATATACTAAGATGAAAACAATAATAAAAAAATAAATTGAAATCATAAAAATAAGATTCCTATTTATAGTCACAAAAATCAGGGGCAAAATGGTTATTTTGCACCCCAAGTCTTGAAAATTTAGTTTGTGACCTAATTTCCCCCGACTTCGCCACGTGTCGCGTCCTTATTGGTCCACATTGCGGCTTATAGAAGTGCCACTTGTAATATTCTGATTGTGCCACGTGTTATCTTCTTATTACATCACGTCATCGATAGCATAGATTTTTTTTTAACTTCTCCAACATTTATTCTTTTCTTTTCTTTTTATCTCCATAATGAACTAAAATACATTGGAAAACTTACAAACAAAGAAATAGAAGGGAAACGTGAAATATATCCATTAAATAACATAATTAATCGATTTTTAAACAAAATATAGTCATTAAATAACATAAAAATCAGTTAATTTATGAGTACATCAATTAAATAATTATAATCATATAATTAATAATGAATTTAAATATATGTATTAGAATGACTAATCATCCTCCTCTCATGCTTTAAGAACGAAATCGACCCGCCAGTATGAGTCAAAATTACTTGCAGCTCTGTTGTTCTTACTTGATCTAGAAGAACGCAACCACTTCTCAGTTCTCCAATAAGCATGTAGTTGTTTCCAATCATCTTTCGTAATCCAATACGGGATGATAGTCAAACTCTTCTCCTTACGAGCACGACGCATCTCATCCTTAAACCTGCCTCTAGCAACCCTAACCCAATTCTTCCATATCAGGTCGTCGTGCTTGGGACACCATTTATACAATTTCTACATATAAAACAAAAAACAAATTAAATCGAAGGTATTTATAATTAAAATATATATTTAACAATACATTTATTCCAAGTTCGTGTTAAACTTATACTCCAATTTGCAAACCAATATATCTCGAACTTGTGTAGAAACTTGAGAAAATTTGACAAATGGACCAATAAATGTTGCTTAATAGTATCAGTAACTTTCCTAACAAGTTACATAGACGGATCAAATCTGTTTAAATTATTCATATTGGCAAAATAAATTAATATTTTAACAAAATTTCAACAGTATCTCCTCCATAAATTGAACATTTTCTAGGCACACAGGCGATACAATATATTTTAAAATGTACCGCAAATGTCAATAACAATGCCACAAACTCATAACAAATGTCATTTAATATTTAAGAAATCATATTAACCAATAAACTCCATATCTCCAAGAATAATATATCATCTAACATTTAAGAAATCATATTAATCAATAAATGTAACATCATCTCCCTAGAATAATATACCATTGATAACATTTAACAAATTAGTTTGCAACTAAAACATAATTATATACTTACGAATCACTGTAAGAAGAAATGAGTGGATGATCATCCTCACTCTGTGACTGTAACTAAGTAGATGGGGTAGCAGAATCGAAAATTGGTGGACTAGAAAGGACAGGACCTGAGGTGGAGGTGGGTGTACTAGTGTCTGACCAAACTATGTCTAGACTAGGATCCTCCATAACTCCCGGTAACCTATGGGGTGAGCAACAATAAACACTAGTTACATTTTTATACACTTTACATGCATGAATAATACTCACATAAAGCTATTGAAATCATATATTGAATTTCAAAACAAAGTTTTTAATATATAATGCACCTAATCGCTAAAATCAGATATGAAATTGTGATGTGGGCCATTCTTATTACTATCAAAATCTATTTTTTGTTTCAACTTCTTCCACTTCACTATTCCACACATTAGCTGTGGACGATAATTGTTCCATATCTTTAATAAAATGATCATATTATTCAATTAATCCCTTAGTTGAATAGGTCCAAAATGGTTTATAATGTAGACTAAAACTATTAAATTAATCACTATAATAAATAAAATAATAATATAATGTATTCTTAATTAAAGTTTATCATAATTAAAGTCACCCAATTAGTAAATTATTACTATAATTTACTTATAATTAAATATTACTAAACCTAAGTCAATTATATTTACTATAATAAGTAAATTAATACTATAATGTAAGATATTATAATAATTATCATAATCTAAGTCAACTATAACTATAATAAGTAAATTAATGCCTGAATTTATCTCTAATTAAAGATTTTTAGAATAGTAATAAATGAACTAAGTTCAATTAAACATTAGCAACAAATAATGGCAGTAAACTAACTCAACCACTTCAAACTAAACTAAGAGTTTAGTGCAAAAAGACTGCGTGCTATATATTTAGAAGCAGATTTTTCTTTAATATTATATCATTGAAAGCCCTAAAGCTTTTAATATCTTAATTTTGATTAATGAAAAACATTGATGATGACTAATATCTTAATTGTATAAGTGTTTGGTCTTTTAGGATTCATATGCATGCAAAATCAATGTCTATTCATGCAAATCGATGTCTCAAGTCTTCAGGAAAGATCGTATGTTGTCAAGCGTTAAATAGCCGTTTCTGAATTAGATAGGATTAAGAGGTGTAGTGTTATTTTTCACTTAGATATCTCTAGGTCTACCTCTGTGAGTAATAATTTATATAGGTTGCTCATTTAAAGTAAAACTTTTTTCAAAATGCACTTCATAAAGATAAAACATAAGTTATGTATTTGAAATGATTTTCAAAATACATGCATTTACTTAAAATTCTATAAAATATATTCCACAAACTCTTAGAGTTGATTGAAATCTTGTATTTCATGATTTGGATGCATGTGTGGTCGACCACAAATCATGCAATCGACTAGACTACTCACTCATCGTCCGTAGAATGACCAAAGCTCTCTGGTACACTTGTGGATGATGGTACGGTCGACCGGACTACACAGCTTATCCTCCGCAAAATGTCCAGAGTTCTATGAAACACTTGTGGATGATGGTGCGGACGACCCGTCTGATATACAGTCGACCGCACTTCTCCTGAGTGGAATTCAAACA
>SRSM01000390.1:0-49393 GCA_019593545.1 Apocynum venetum
AAGTACTACTGCTAGATGAGTGGGAAGAACCACGAGAGAACCAACCATCGAAAACCAACCTAATTTCATGGACAACTCAAGTTCTAGTTCAAGTGAATATCTTGTTATTCTGTGACGGTTTTATTGTCACGAAGTCAACTAAGTACGTGAATGGCTCGAGGGAAATATCACCAATTCTTCAATCCAATTTCACAAGATGCGGTGAGAATAAAACTCGAAATCCCGATTTTAGAGTTTATTGTATGTTCTTTAACCCATTGATTAAAGAATATTTATACTCTTTCGGAACATATGGTCAAGATGTAAAATTTCAAATGTTTAATTTGGGGGCTCAACCATGTTGTAGAGAGCTAAAAACAACTAGTCTCCTTCACATATACTTTTTACTGGTCTCCAGTGGTCATAGATGACCAACTATTTATTGGATGGTAGACCGAGAATATTATCGTAATGCTTCCTGTGAAGAATGATCATGGTTTTCGACATTAGGTCGGAGGAGTTCACTTTCATGCCTCATCCATATCCATAGACCATTGTCGTTCTTTGAAACATAAGATATGAATATTATCAAGATGGATGTCTGCTATCTTTTGTTCAAAGTACAATTAGCTTGAAGAAAATTAGCCATCATCAACATCTGGACCTTGGAAGATTCTGCTGTAGAGTCGGATTAAAACTCACAGCGTTAGTATTGATATTGCTGGATTTAATTATCTTATATTACTCGATTAACCTTCCTAGTTGAGTGCCCGATCCAGATTTTAGGGCATTGCAGTTGGACTCTATATTGTTGCTTAAAATCTAAAGATGGAACTCTCAGGAAGATGGGGAGTACATACAAGAAGTAGTTTTCATTTACGTGCCAAGCTTTGTCTCTCTCAAGCATTGCAAACCCAAATTATCATATGAATGAAAAGCAAATCGTTTCAGGTGTTTACTCCTTTTTGTTTTCTATTAATAGCACCTTTTGGAGCTCTGCTAGACATTGAAGAAAGCTTACAGTGACGAAACAGATTGAAACTAAAACAACAAATGTTAGTGCATGCAATATATATTAGGGACGAATTTTTCAAGACGAGGGTGTCTCATAAAGAAAAATGAGAAAGTTACATTTTTAAAAAAATTCTTTAATAATAACGTGGAAGCCAATTGATACTCTCCTTTCCGTTTTAATTTGAATATTCATATTTTTTTTTTTTATTTATTTGAAATTAAATATTTCTTTTTTTAATTTTTTAATTTACTTTAATTTAAGATATTATAAGTAAATTAATGGAGATGGAAATAAGTAGAAGAAGAAATGTACAAAACGGTTTTTTAGAAGCATTTTGAAATAAAATTATAAAGAAAATTAGGCCAAATACTTTTGGCCATCGGGGAGCTCACCAAGTATTCTTGGATATTTCAATAATCAATGTTTAGTAGTGAATAATCCCTCCATTTCATATTTATACTCATTCAAAGTGTTAGTTTTGTTTCGTTTTTCTAACATTATTTATTATTAATTTAAATTTTATTTCTATCTAATATATTTTAATTTCATCACTATTTAATTAGAGGGAGAGATAATGATATATTAATCTATTTTATTTATTTAATTTCATCACTATTTAATTAGAGGGAGAGATAATGATATATTAATTTAAATATTTATTAATAATTAAAAATATTAAATTTTGAATTATTTTCTCCCTAATATGTGAAAATGTTTAAAATGACATTTTCTTTTATCAAAAAATGTTTAGTAGTGAATAGTGATTTCCCATATACTAATGTGAATGGCGGCTTTGCTGGAAGTTGGACCCCATAGAGAAAGCAAATTGAATCAATCCCTTTGTTGTACAAATATAAATAGAGCTTATATTTCAGCTTTTTTCATCTTCTTATTCTTGTCAAGGAACTTAAACGAGTCATCTAAGATTTAAGCCATGAAAAAATAGAGAAGAGTTAAGAGTTCAGTCATACCTCCTCTTCCAGAGATGTAATCATGGAAATTCTCAGACGCGTCTGTCTGAAGATGGAGGGCTCTGATCTCCACCCAACATTTCAAAGATATGCACTATGCATATGAAGGCTTGCAGTCCACCCATGATCATGGTTGAGGAAACTCAATCCAACGATATGAACTACTTCTGCTAGATAAATGGATTAATCCTATTTGAATTTCAATTGCTCCAACGATGGCTTAATCGTCTCTCTGGGCTGCACCGGTGCTGAGGATTTCTAGATGGTCGTCATGTTCAACCCAATTTCAGGAGACAAGGTAAACAATAAGCCATCCACACCGTGATTTTTACATTTGTGGGATGTTCTTTAATACACTGATCAAAGAATATCGTATACTCTCGGGATCATTCCAATTTAAAATGTTTACATTAGGGGTTCAGCCATGCTTTCTCTATAGAGAAGCCCGGATTTCCTCCGGTGGTCATAGATGATACAACTCTTTATTGGCTGCTACGATTTGCTCAGGAATATGCACATGAAGAACATGAGCATCTTTCCTGTGAACTTAGTATGGATTTTGACACTAAAACAGGAGTTCACTCTGATGTCACATCCAGGTCCGATTGATGATTTGAACATGCATATTGTCAAGATGGATGGTTGCTTATCTCTGTCGAAATGACACATTGAAACGACATTGATCGTTGACATTTGGACCTTAGAAGATTTTGCTACTAGACTCTAGGTAAAGACTTACAGCGTTCCTATTAATATGGATCGATTTAAGACTGACCTTGTTGGTAGCTTTATAGCTGAAAGGATGGGAGGATGTGTTATGAACATAAAATAATCTATGCTTGCAATCTTGAGCGTAGCACTGTTAGGAGATTGGGAGACATTCAATGGGGGTTATAGGATATCCATCTATACGCCATGCTGCCCTTTGCCCTTTTAATAAGTTAACTGCACTAAGAGGGTAGCGTCTTACAAATTCAAAAGTTAGAGGAGAAGACAAATAAGTAGGTACGCAGCAAATCCACAAATTTCTCAAGTTGTGGTAAATGAATTGAGATTCGATTTATGGTTTTTTTAACTATTTAAAATTCACTTTGTAAATATATCACTGTTGTGGATGTTGACTAATTTAGATTGAATCCATTCACCTACGTTTTCTTTGTGTATAAAATAGTTTAGAAAAATAAAATAGTTTGAAGACTGAATTCGCAAATTTTCTTATTCATGTCCTCCAAGAACATCCATTAATGAGGAAACTATAATAATGTCATAAACAAAAAACTTTTAAGCAACGAAGTAATGTCTCTTTTAAGAAACAAATTCTTATGAGTTTTGTCCGGCATCAAATGGAGAAAGGTGTTCATCTTTTTGACTTATTTATTCACATATCAATTTAGGGTTGCAATGTAAAAGATGGTTTGAATTATTGTGTACTCTGGCCATGAAAAATTCTCATTTTTTATTATCTGTTACCAAATTTCATTTCTGCCCGTTCACTTTAAAAGTTTAAGCAGTGTTTATGAGAGCTTGAAATAAACTAAAAATTCCTGCTGTTTGTGCCTAGTAGTAATAGATAGATGATAGCAATATCCATGGTGAACACTAGAATCAAAAAAAACTTCAAAACAGGAAACATCACTAAGTAGTAAAAAAAATCCCAAAATATCTATAGTATTTAAGCAAATTCCCTTCTCATGAGATTGAGAAACACAACTCACATGGATACTTTAAATCCCCTGTCCAAGATAGGCCTTAGGATTCTTATCGAAGTTGGAATTGGCCATTCCTAATCGGAGTTGGCAATCAGGTGATGACCGGATGAATGGAACTTCTACATTATGTGTGGTAACATGTGGTTAACAGAAATTGAAGTAAAAACGATAGAACACACAGAAATTCCAACTAATCAGATCAGAAGTTCCTGTGTGATAATAGTATATATACTCTGCAAAAGATTAAAGAATTTCTTGCAAAGGCTGCCCACATAAGATAAATAAACAAGAATGCTGATATGACAAGGTTCTTCTAACTTTTAAAGGCAGTACTGTTAACCATCAAGTAAAAATGGTGAGCAGATATTGTATCGCGCTACTGGCAGATTGTATCCAATTGTAAGTGGGATATTTGGAATATCCAAAAGAAATCATCTAAAGATGTAAATGCAAAGAAATGAACCAACAAAAAATCTATTACATAAGTAGTCAAACTGCATTACAGCAATTCTATCCTTTTTAAGGGTCAGTAATGCCAAGACTACCAGAGAGTGGGAAAAACTATCAATATCCTCATCTCTTTCTCATCATTCAATATAACATCACAAAACTATAATGCTATTCAAAATCACTTAAAAAGACTTCTAACATAGCTTCAACTATTTGAGAACTGCTAAGCTTCATAAACAAAATCTATACGAAGGGTGCAGAGGTGTAAACAGAGATCAAATTTTGAATGTATGATTAATGAAGATGCACAAAGAGGCATACAATATATATAGTTCAAGAATTTACGGAGTATAATCTAGAGATGAAATTATACTGATTGCTATCGGTCTTTATTCATCTAAAAGAATCTTTTGACATTTCTTATACAGGCATGAACGTATTCTTCAAGTTCAAACCTGCTGATTCCTAACACAAATGTCACTGTAACTAGATTTTCTATCAAGGGAAAGAGTGCATTTCTTTAAAATGAAAACCTGTGCAACTTGTAATTGTACAATCCTGATATTAGAATTCATGTAGTCAGGGCAAAATTTTTCCTCATTCTACAACCCTCACCTTGATATTAATGTTTAAACTTGCCGAAAGCAGAAGGGCAGTATTTGTTTACAGCAGAATGTTCAGTGTGGCTATTTCACATTCCATTGAGGCTGTTAATCACTACCTGCAATTATGACCTGAATCTTTAAATTCTATAGAGAGATTTCAGAGCACAAAACTTAAAACATGAATACCTAAAGAATAACACGTATATCATGCAGGTGAGTGTGTGCAGGCGCCAGGGAGGAATATACACAGAATAATTTTAAATACAGACAAATTATATATAACAGCACCTTCTTTCTAGAAGCATCAGCAGTTATCAAGTTAACGGTGGTGTCTGCACAAGCATCACCTTATTTTGGAGATGAGGCTGGTTGATCAAAAGCATCCTTTGTTGTTGGCAGCTGATGTCATGGGAAAAGATCGTTAACAGATTGGAGCAACAAGAAAATGACAGTTTAATGATAGGGAAATCAAGAGTCAAATTAAAGGTCAGAAAACATGAACAGTAAGTAGTGACCCAAAAGAACAATTAGCTGCAGAGACAGAAAAAGAGAAGCAGGGAAGGACAAAATTTCAATTCAGAAACGACAGTAGTACTTTTCCCTTTAAAACATCTGTAAAAGGAGTACATAAAGAGGAATTTCAAACAGGGAACAATTCTGGTAAAGATTATTATTAGTAAAGGAAAATAGAGAACCGAAGCAAGACAAACCTGTGCAGATGTCTGGTTCATCGGGCTGCTAGCATGGGCATTTTGACATAAGTGTGAATTCTTATTGTGCACCTGGACATCACAGTTGAATACTGGAGATGTTCTTAGAGATTCCACACTCATTCTAGAGGTATCCAAACCCATAGTTGAACTTGGGGGAGCCTGCCTCATCAAAGGAACAAAGGGTGCTCTTGGGACTGGCATTGCAAGCCCTTGACCAGGATGCCCAAAAACCTGAAGGTTTGATCCACCTATTCCGGGAAAAGTAGTCGACCTAGATATAGGCGCTGAAGGAAAATGTACTCCTTGCAGTGGAGTAACAGGAAAAATCGGATATCGAGGAGTTCCAGAATTCATATCCAACATTCCCATCCCATAACCCATTCCCATGCCCATTCCACCACCCATAGGTGCAAAATGTGGCATATGAGCAGCATGCATGTGTTGTAATCCCATTGGAAACATCATTGGAGGCATACACAAGCCAGCCCCCATAGACATAATCTGCAAATATAGATGTATGCTGCTTAAATTGTTCAATAATAACATAATGCTCAAGAACCAAACTGCAAAAGCTATGAATGTCCTCCTCCAGCAGTAAAGAAAACCCATGTTTAATAGATTTTAGTGTGAATAATTCAATTTTTTTTTGCTTCAATATATTTGCGTGGCAAATGCACCTCCTGTCTATTTAGGTAATCCACTTTTAGAGCAGGCTACAAAGATGGTAACTTTTCACAGAGATATCACTATATGCAGATGATTTAGAAATTGTGGGAGAATATGTAACCCCTCCCAGTACCTAAGAGGAATCTACTGAACTCTGACATTTATGAAAGTCGTGAACTCTAATTATACTTTTTTTCTGAAAGCCCTCTCCTTGTGTGCATTACTACAAGAAATAAATCTAACTCATTTCTACTAACCTGCACTTGAAGTTGAAGTGTCTTCAAATACTCGATGGCTTCATCAAGCATCGAAGCTTTATCTGCCTGGCAATGGAGATACACAAGTCACAATTACAAATCAGACGTCCGATAGGGAAAAGAAAGAAAAGAAAAAAAAAAGAGAAGAGGAAATACAAAAGCCAAGCTATTCAATTTGGACTTGGAAAGTTTCTCTGCAATTCAGATTTATGGAAAAAGTTCAGTTTTCAACAACCAAAACATATAGACATGCAAGAGATCAAGGTGCCTGTTCTAAAACAAAACAACTTAAATCAGTAGACTTATTCGATTGCATCTTCAAACTGCTGTGCTTGAATAATTTGAATGACATTCTGGACAACTTTATCAGTCTGTCTTGTGTCCATTGGTGATCAGGTATATTCAGGTAGATGAATTTGTTTCATTATTTCTGAGAAACAATTTCCTTTAATTACATTTAACTTCTCAAGTGATCTTGATAGTATATGGGACCTTAACCTGTGATGAAAGTATAGAAAATTAAGCAAATATAAACAATTAATTATAACCTTATTGCAATTGGGTATGAGCTCTTGTAATGCACGCATCTTTTCATTGATCCTATCCCGACGCCTCTGTTTGCAAGCATCAGCTATGAGTATGAATCAACATAAGGAAATCAAAGATACTGCATATGGTCTTGCTCACCCTCTCAGAAAGATTGTGCACTTCTGCAGCTCGGCTTCTCTTTGAACCCGAACCTCCTCTGGCAGAAGTTATTCTTTTAACGCCCGCAGATTCTTCTTCAATGTCCTGCATAGAAGGTAATTAATTCTGATTAAAACAATCATGAGAAATAAGTAATCATCACCAAGAGTCTAGTCATTCAACATTATGTCATACTTCGCTTCGGGATTCAGACTCATCATTATCACGATGTTTCCTCTTTGAGTTATGTGTCTGATCATTGGAAGTTCTTTCAGCACTGTTGCCAGAGCACACAGAAGAAGCAGCAACAGCTGGCGCAACGGATTTCTCACCAATAGTTGAACTAGCACCAATTACTTTGCATGGGGAATTGTCATTCTTAATTGATTCCTCCCGGCATGCAGCATCAGTGCATTCAGCAGGGCAGGCCTCTTCTAGAGGCTTAATAATTTCTGGTCTTGAATCAACCTTGGAATAGACCAAATTAGGCTGATTGTGGAAGCCATTTTCTTTTATAGAGTTACTTGATGGTTCAATGAGCGTGGATTTGATCAGAATCCTGCTACTTGAAGCAGGGACCTTCTCCTCACTTACCATCTTTTCCACACCTGATGAACATGAAGCAGTCAACCCATCAGTCTTCTGAAGATTAGCTCTGAATAGAGCAGCAGGTCTTGAAAAATGGGAGAAGTTTAACAAATGGGATCCACTGCCAGATGCCCCTACATTTTGCTTCTGCATCTTCATGCTCAGAAGACCGCCTGCTAAGGATTGACCTTGAACTGAATCCCCATAAGATACATCTGCTTTATGGGTTGTAGAGTTCATCACAGTATCAGAAACTCCTAATCCTAAGGATTGAAGTGATGAATATGGATCTAACAAACCAGTCCTAGAAGAACAAACCTTTGATGCATTCTGTAACTCCATATTAGCACCATTATGCACAGGAACAATATGGGAATTGCCAACCATGCGACCACAGTTTCTCTTCTCCACTGCAGCAAAGCTGTTATGGGTAGGCTCATTTCCCTTGACACCAGAGATTTCAGGTAAGAGCTCAGAACAGAAATCTTGTCTAAAACCAGCATCCATAGGATAATTTAACCATGCTACCATCTCATCATCTTGACTCAAACTGATCTCTCCCGAGGGCACAGATGGTGCAGCATCTTCCAGGATAGACTCCACGGCCCCAAACTTTGGGCTGCTGCCGTTTCCTGCGTGCTTATCTCGAACCACAGGTGTCCGTGACAGAATATCATTAAAAAAGGGCTTTTCTTAGCCCTGTTGGACTGCCCTTGCATCATAACCTGACCATTTTCCCATACTAGCTCAACAAGATTACTTTCAGAGCTGCGTTCAAATCCACCAAAATTATATTGCAGAAAGGAAAAAGAACAAAGAAAGTACAAAAGCCTGAAGTTGAATGCTCCCAATAAATTGATCTCTAGCCTTCAAATTATGTGTCTTGACTAGGGAGTACTTTAATTCAGATGTAGAATGCAAAAAACAATTTCCAATTCCAAAAATTATCGCCGATGGCCTTCAATCATAAAACCACAAACCCATGCAAAATGATAACAAACGAGAGGAAAAACAAATTATACATCAAGACATTTGTTGCAATGGGATTGAAGTTTACTTACCCAGAAGATAGATCAGTTGGACATACTGATTTCTGTTGACCGGATTCAAGCTTCCCTCTAGCCATTCTTAGGAACTCAGAAAGGGGCATGGTCGAGAAATATACAACTAAACCCTCAAATTGCAAAAAAATTATTGCAGTTGGAGAAAAGAAAGATGGCCTTCAGACACTCAATACTGTGTTTTGCCTAGAAATACTTCTGAAGCTTAAAGAGCGAATCTAAAACACATCGGCAGAGCCCAAGCCGACTTTAAGGCCGAACACCTACAAAAAAACTGGATGGCGTCAATGAATAACATTATCCCTCTGTTACAAGTCATTTCCAGTTGAATAATAAAGATATAAAATTGGATGTACATAAACATAAATATACATGCTTACAATTTACATATATGTGTTTTAACACTGATGTCCCAAGAAACAGCATTAAAAATATAATTAATCAGTCAAACCAATTCTTTAATGGAAACATAAAACTACTGCATAAATTGAGATTCTTTAAGATAAAAAAATCAATCTTTCTATTCAAATTCAATCATTAGAAGAAAATCCACCTGAGATTCCTTAAATTAATCAGCAACCCACCATTCTTTAAGACTTAAAACAAATCTAGAAACCACAAACAACACAGAACCAATCTCTTGAAAATCAACTACAGCTCCCACGAAAAGAAAGATCCAAGATCACTATCTCTCACAAGCCATAAGCCCAATAAAAAAGACTGTTACTTCTCCATGGAAGTTTCAATCTTGACAGATTTTTCTTTTTCCGCTGTGGGTTTGTCCCAATTCAGTCAAACCCACCAATATTTTGTAATTCACATGCTCTTACCTTCCCAAAAAGTACAATATTTACAACCCACTTGGTTTTGAGCTCCAAGGGAAAAAGAAATGTACTTCCAGTATACTTAAATACAATATCCTATAATATATAAGTGGATATAGATTCAGAGAGAGAAAGGGAAGATTTAGAGGCTCGCAGAAGTCGGCGAAAGGCTTGGAAATTTTTAAGGTGGCCGAGAGAAGAAAGCATAAACAGTGAGAAGAGCAGCAAAAAGTAAACAGTAGTAGTAGTTGTCATTTGCAAGACTTTGTACTATAAAGGCTCAAAACAAAGCTGTGCAAAGCTGTGCATTTCTTTCTAATACAATACAAGCATTGGCATTTTAACCATAGTTAGAAAAAACTACGCCTAACCCTAGTTGAAATTTCCCTTTTGAGACTTTGAAATTTGTAGCATTGGCAGTAATTGTTTGATTGCTTCCACTTATTTTGGATTATTCTGTGCATTTTTTCAGATATGGTTTCGTGGACCTTCAATATGGGAGCCACCACTACCACTATGTAGACTTGATCAAATGGTTGATTATGAATTTTTTATTTGTATCACCCATTTCATGGGAGAGTTCCTCTCTTTCTATTTACCAAAAAAAACAAACAAAAGTGCTACTTTTGTTTTTTTTTTCTTTTGGAGATGTCTTTTCTACTTTTATTTGCTTGCCACAAGGTTGCTCTTCCTTGCTTGTTAAGTTCCTTGCTAAAAGCTTTGATAGTTAAATGCTTAGATGAAGTTTTCCAAAAAAAAAAAATGCTTAGATGGTTTAAAAAATTGATTTTTGTAATTTACTGAGAATTTTTTATTATGATAAAATTATTGTCATTAATTAAATTTATATATTAGACAAATATGAATTTTTAACTTAAAATTATGTAGTTTAAAAGTTGAATATTGATCTTTTAACGTGATAAATAGACATTAAATTTTAAATAAATTCAATAACTTTGTAACTCTTTTTATGTCAAAAAATATTTTAAATTGTTTTTGTTTACTTTTCACTTTCATATTTATTTTTGATAAGTTTTCTCTTAAAAAATTTAAAAGCTTTTTTTAGAATATTAAAAGTTATGTTTTAAAACGTTACGTGTAGAATGTTTTAGATAATGAGAATGTATTCAATAGTAAGTATATTGCATGTAATGCATTTAGAAAATGCATAGCATTCACTACTGTCTTAAAAACACATATATATTAGTGAGAGTGTTATTTTTTTCTTAAATAAATATTTTATTAATACCTTGTGCTAAATTTGAACTTATTTATCAAAAACTAAGCTAAACGTTCAGGACAAGAGAAATCTAACAAATCAGTAGGTTTTCAGACAATTAAAAAATTTGTTGCCCAAAAGTTGCTCTCGAGCGATTTCTAAAGGCAGAGACATTTTCCAATTTTCTTTTTCATGACGCCATGAATGAGTGTGGGAATTATAAAAAACAACCACAAACACTATAATTGATCATGGAGACGTGATTATACTTGACCACAACGGGGAATTATCAAAAATAAAAATATCAAGAAGAACATACAAGTTCCTCAAAAAAAAAATGAACATGCAAGAATACTTTGTTTCTCTCTATTAAGTTATAAGCTCTGCATTTATATATGACTTTCATTTAAATTCTTGTATTTTTATATTTTTTAATATAATTTAATTAAAAATGTTATTTCGAGACATTGAGTGATTGTTTTATTAATATTTATTTCTTCATTTTCAAGACATTCATTCCCTCCTCAACCCACTAGCCCTAATATAATAAAAAAAAATGGCAGCAAAAAAAAAAAAAATCAGCACACGTGTTGTAATCTCGAATCTTGATTTTTCATGAGAAAATTTTTGCTAATTTAAGTACACATGCACACGTACATTCTATATATGCTATTTTTATGTGAAACTAACTAAAAATCCCAAGCAGTATTTCTTCAAAAGAAAATATAATCAACAATCAATAATTAGTACTAGTATTTATAATCCCATCCAAAAAAAAAAAGTACTAATAGTATTTATAGCAACTTTTTTGTAACGAGATTTAGGAACCAACCACATGGAAATGCATCAGCCGAGTTAGGAAATAAGCCCAATTATTTGTGCTTTTGCCTTGGAAAATGTAACCAAAGGAATAGAAAATGCCCTCAAGGGGACATATCACATATGACACCTCCACCACGTAGTCAAAACAACCCTTTTCTTTTAATTCATCTTCTTGTAGCACCCGTGCATACATTTCCTCACGCTTCTCGTTGCAACAAAAGCTCTCCAACATTCAATATTCCATGTTCTCTTTTTTTTTCTCATAAATAAGGAATTATGCATTAAAGAAGTCGTATGCATGACATGAAAATTGTAAGAGTTTTTTTTTACATGCATTAAAGAGTTTTTTTTTACAAGTCTCACACTTGTATCAAAAATCCTTAATCAAGTAGATTCTAAATTGAGAAATGTGCTTAAGTGATATATATATATATGAGAGAGAGTTAATAGAATTTAAATTTTAGGACAAACCTCTATAATATTTCAATCAAAATTTGCTTCATAATTGATTTGAATCTGCTTTGTCGAATAATTTCTCCTCAAATCATCACATGTTTTACTAAATCGCCTATACCATTAGGAACAACTTTAAAAGTTTCTTTTCAAACTAATTAGAGAGAAATATCGTGTTTGTACTTGTTTTGTTATTTTCTTAAGCATACATTACGAAAAAATGTATTTTCTATAATGAATGTATTTTTGTAAGGCTTTGCACCAATATTCAGAACTGAAATGAACGCATTTCCAAAATGAGTTAATCTTTAAAGAATTTATTTGTAGAATGTGTTTTATATATATGAAAAAGTGTGCGCGCGTGTGTAAATTATCATATGTAAAACCTTACAGCACAAATTTCTATATAATTCCTTATACCATTTACAATCAATAAATTTATTAATAATGTTGTTGGTGTAAAATAAATAAATAATGATAATACATTAGGAGTTAGGACCAAATCCTAGTCAACATCTCCTTCTTCTTCATCTTCTTTTTCCTTTTGGTTTTCTTTCTCTTCAACTTCTTCAATATTACTCATTATCCTTTTCGCTTGAGCAAATCACCGTCAATGTTACTTATTCATAATATTCTTTCAACAATATCAGCAAAACTAAACTTTGGTATCTAATAAAGGTTAACAAATAAATAAGCATCATACATATAATCATGTTTGTTCGTAATTCTTTTGAATAAAATTAAATATTCTTTCTTTTTTATAAAATCAACTTATTTTCTAGCTAAAATTCTATAAAGATCTTCTTAAAAAAATGCATCCCACTAATATATGTCATTAATAACAATATTAAAAATAAAATAATTTAATAATTTATAGGTAGTCAAATACTGTTCATAATTAATAATACTAAATTAAAAATAAACAATCAAATTAAAAGAGGAGCATAATAGGACATATTCATAATGGAAACTGGATGAGTTATTGCATGATTTGATGTTCACCAATCTGTAAGACAAGATACATTGGACAATGTCTATGTTCTATGTACTTTGAAAAGAACTTGATCCAAAATATTATCCTCCTTTTTTTTTAAGGATTTATCATTATGTGGCTTTTAATGCACTATCCTCTTTGATCTGATCCACGGTACGAATATGGCCTCCCCTCAATGATATAATATATATATATATATATATATATATATATATGTCACCTAAGCAATTATATTAGTGTGTTTTAAAAAATAATATAAGTGTGTGTATACACTCTGCATATGTGGGACTGATGTTTTCCTTTTACATCTTTTTTTCTTTCCCCCCTCCCCCCCCCCCCCCCATCCTTTTTGGACAATCCTTTACATCTTTGATTAACTCATTTGACACTTATTCATGCCGGCTTAGATAATTCTGCTTTCCCTTTATGGCTGGCCAGACTATTTTGTCAAACATAACTAAATACGGTGGCAAACATTTTATAGAAACTCATGGGTTTGCCCTTTTCTTTTTATAATTTTACTAAAATAATGTAGGCTTGTTTATGAAATATTCAGTAACTATTTATACTTCCTAATCATTTTCTTTCTTAGAAAAAATTAGGGTTGAATACTCAAATATTATATTATTATCTAATCAATCATATCTAACTGCCTACTAAAAAAAATGTTTAAACCCTAATTTTTTCATTGATTTGAAAACATTTGTTGCTGGATGGAATGGAATCCTAATTTTGATTTTCGTAAGTTTTCACTCTGATGACATGTTTTGGAAAGAAAAATAAAATAAAACAAGAGTCATAACGTATATAGGAGAATGGGTCAAGTCAGAAAATATTCCTTAATGCGTGAAGATAAAACACATTTGAACTAGTTTGGCAACAAATTCTTTTAGCTAAAAGTACATTGATTATAATGAATTTTCTAATGCAACTTTTATGCTTTACTGTTTAAGAAGAAATAATTAAAGCTTCAATCATTTTCTTCAAAGTCATGATAAGATTTAAAGTGTAAAAACCACATCCATCATAATTGAAAAATTAATGGTGAACAACAACTCTTTTAAGCTAATTAAACGGTCATAACTGCTACCCTTTTTTTGTAAATAAAAGAGTATTAAGATAAACACTTACCTAATCGGCAGTAGCTTTCTGAAGACACCATAATTTATTTACATAAGCTATGGTCAAAACCATATCACTGCTTTTGCTTTCTGAAATATTTCGTGGGGCCTAAAGAAAACCATCTGAACTAAATTAATATCTCATTTATGATTGAGATTGGATATGGTATTTATTAATTAGTTAGCAAACTAGTTGTTCTAACATATTTAAACTGTTGTATTCTAGTCTTTCCTTCTTCTGTTTTTTTTTTTTTTTCCTTTTTCTTTTTTCCGGGGCGGGGGGCTTTTGGGTGCCGAGAGACAGGGGGGTTAAGTTGTTCTATTTTTATGTACCATTGTTAACTGCTAAGTAATGACACCATTAGTTTACTTTTCTTTTCTTTTTTGAGAAGAACACTATTAGTTTATTAACTTCCTGTTCTTGATTGATAGACTCATAATTTAACTACTTTCTTTGTTCGTTTGGAACATTTATATTTTTATTTTTGAATATTTAGAATTAAATATATAAAATAAATACATTTTTATAAATAATTTCACTAGCAATATTTTATGAGATTCAATTCAACTAACTCATTTAATTTCACAACTAATCATATTAATAATAAGTATAATATAGTAACTTTTTTTAAGTCAGAATTTCTCATTATTTATTGTATTAAGTCAAAAATGTATATTTAATTTCAAATAAAGAGAATATATTATTAGTTTAATGTGCATAATATTTTTGAAACCTCAATCTCAAGTTGCAATTCTTTTATTATTAACACAAATTGTTTGGACAATTGGATATATATTTAAAAGTAAGAGTGTAAATAAATCGAATTGAACTCAAGTTTGAGTTTGAAAAAATTATAAAAGTTCGAATTTGAGTTCAACTCGTCAACCTTTTGATAAGTTTTAACACATGACTAACTAAAGAAGTTTTATTTCGAACTCAAGTAATTTTTTATATTTTAATTTAAATAAAAAGTTATATATATATATATATACCCACACATGTATAGTCTAGCTTATTGGTTCATCATCAAATCAGTTTGAGCTCAACTCAATAAAAAGTTCTATTCTTGTCTATTGTAATTAAATATTAAAACTTATATTTAAAATATTTAAAATTAAATATATTTTTTTAAAATATATATATATATATATTTATAAAATTCTATTAACAACTTAATTAACTTAATTAATGTAAAGAATTTACATTTCATTCCATTAATACATTTGATTTTATCACTGATCACACACACGTACATATATATATATATATATATATATAATTAAGATAATACAATAATTTATTTAATAATTTTTTGTTTTTAGTCATATCATATTTAGACAAAGGAGTAAAATTCAACATGGGGATGTAGTATAACAGTAAAACAATAAGCATTATACAAAGCACTAAACTACAATGCGAGGGACTGTTCCCTTATCAAACAAGATTAGAAAAAGGTGAGGTTGACAAAAGCAAAGTTTCAATGGTTTTATTAGCAAATGAAAGGTATAGTAGGACCTGGTAATGCCCCGCCCCTCTATATCGAAATAGAAGGATTTGGCGTTGTCCACTTGGAACTTCTCTAGAGCAAGGACATGATTTTGGAGGACCCCTCAATCTCCTGTGTTTGGTGCGGTCACCCCACCACCATGTGCAGTGGTTCAATTTCATCCACATAAAGAAAACCCGGAGATTTGGAATTGTAATTTCCAGAATCCAAATCCATCCATATTCATCAAAAAATAATAATAATAATAATAATAATTAATCCATCACATCCCATCCCATCCCATCCCATCCCATCCCATCATATTCGTATCCCGACCAAAGTGGGAATGTGAGAATTGAAGATGAATTCTTCAGAGATGTAAAAAAGAAAATGTCTGATAGTGTGGACTTCACGTGCAGTTCTGCAATGCCTCGTGACTTGTTGTCTCTGTTTGCCATGGTTTCCCTTCGACTCTTCACTTGACTTCATGAGCCCACCAACCCAGATTTCCGTCGCCTTCCTCCGTCCGCCACCTGACCTCTATGTGACACCAAAAAAAGGTGGCCATATTTATAATTCTTTGTTTTCTGTGGGTACGAGGATAGAGAATCAACATCATATCTCTAGTTATATACTAGTAGCTATTATCCTTTTCCCTGGATTGGAGGCTGTGAAAACAGAATGTTCTTTGAAGACAAGGCTGTGTTTCTTCTTAATTCATTTTTCTTTTCTTTTATTATTATAATTTTTTTTGGGGTGTGCAAAATAAAGGATGTTGTGGATGCTTTAGTTTCAACGTCAAAAAACGTAAAAAATAAAGATGAATATTTTATATACATTCTATAGCAATATTCTTTGAGTTTTTTACTTTTTAAAATTTGTTTTGTGGTTTATTACTTAATTAGATGCGGCAGTCATGAATAAATCGCATCCACTCAATGTATTCCAATTAACTGCACTAGATGAATACAATTTTTTTTTTTGTCAATAAAAAAAAATTGGATAATGCATTCTTTTTATCAAGTTTAACGCATTGAAACAATGCATTCTTTATGTATTTACTAAAAGAGAATTTTAGATAATAAAAGGGCAACAGAGTCTCCCGTCTTTAACCTGTGAATCTGTGATCATAGTTTGTTCCGTTCCCTTCCTTCTCATGTCCTTCTCATGGCTCCCTTCCTTCTATTGCAACCAGACAACATAGTGTGCAAGATATTTTATCCAGCAAGTCACCAAAAATGAAGGTGGCACCACAAAGTTATAAATACATTAAGACCCACAATTAGTATAGTTCTCTATTGCTTATTTGAACCTTTCAAGATCAATGAGTTGACAACAAATCCACTTCAATTTTCCCTTTTCCCTTTTCATACTAGTAATCCCACAGCTACATCCAAAAGAAAAGTAAAAAAAATCTGCATGAATCCCTTAAATCGTACAAGCTTCAAAAGAAAAGGTCACTACAAAAATCTGCATGATTTGGGGGGAGGGGGAGAAAAGTCATAGGTTTCTGCAACTAAACATGATACCTAGAGTGTCCACCTTACTCAGCTCTGAGAACAGCTGGTAAAAGTCATTCAAAAGGGGAAACCATAAGAACAACCTGAAAACGTGAAGAAAAGGGACAGAGATCATTAGTCTACTTTCGGAATAGAGTATATAGACAAAACCATGGTTTTCACAGTAGTTATTGACAATACAAGGTGGTATTCCTCAGAAGATACCATTCAAAGAATATAGCCAAACAGTTGTGCTGCTGCTGCTGCAGAGATATGGGAAAGGCAGAGGATATTGTAGATTAATCAGGTGAGCCCCCACAGCTAGGCAGAGGAGGGACTGACATCCCATAAATTATTTCTTCTTGGCTGCGTAGCCTTGTTAGTTGTTAATTGCAGCGTCAAAGCATGAATAGGATGCTATCTGAGTGCTACCAGCATCTGCAGCCCATTGTCTCTGACTTACTTGCAATCTGCACATGACCACTAGAAACATGTAATTTTATCTGACACTTATATTTATCGGCCATTCTATCCCAGTTTGTCATCAAATCAAAGAGTACTAATAGGCAGCCTATATAGGGTACAACCAACCTGAAGCCAACTCTTTCTTATTACTATCATTTCAATTCAAGTAAAATTTCTATTTACATCATTATGTATTATGGTATACACACACCAAAAGAAAATAGAATGTTGATAATATTGAATTATGTTGCCGACAATCCATGATTTGCATGTCCTTAGCACACTCAACAGCCATCAATCATTTTTTTTGGGGGGGGGGGGGGGGGAGGTGGTTTGCGGGGAAATGCAAGTGGGGAAGAAATTGGTAAGCCTGTGCATTATGATGTAACAAGAAAACATATTTTATGTGCATTTTGCATGTCCCGTACCCTGACTCAGTTGTAAGACTGTTTATCAAGTAGAGTTTTTAACATAAATAACCTAATTTTTGTAAATATGTTCTCAAATGACTCCAATTTATAAAGCGTTAACAAAGTAATCCAATACAATAATAGAAATAACGTAAAATATAAATATGTTACTTCCAGTAATGTATTATGTATTTTTACTTTAAAAATAAATATGTAGTTGTCAACTGCATATTCTATTTTAAAAATGAATTATATATTTTACTTGAATATATAGATGACACGTACATATTCTATTTGATGTAAGATATAACATTGAAAATTATCAATATTGAAAATATTGTAATATAATATTTAATATTTCAAATATTGATTTGAAAATGTTATTAAAAATTTGAAAAAATGGAAAAAAAGTGATATGTCATATGTCATATTTTCAAATCAGTTTGAATATATGGAAAAAAACCAAAATGGTAAAGTAATTATGTACCACAAAATTCAAATTCATGCTGAAAAAATTGGTAAAAGACAAAAGTGAAAAAAAGATGTTGAGATATTAATTTCAAACAAATTTGAATTTAATGATAAAATATATAATTAAAAATATGTGTCTCTCTCTCTCTATATATATGTGTATGTGTTTCTCTCTATATGTAGAGAGTTTGTTATTTGACAAACATCTCTTCTTCTTCAATCCAAAATTCATCCCTTATTATTCTTTTTCTTTTCAATATTTTTCTCTTGTACATAGTTATTTGAAATAAAAAATTCTTCTTATTCTTCTTATTCTTCATTTCTTTACAAAATGAATGATTTAATTTGTAAACTTCAAAATTATTACCCTTTACTCTTTATTAATGCATTGACAAAAATATATAACATGAGAATGGATAAATTGCAAATGCTAATATCCAAATGAACGTTTGAGTACATTAAATGGTTAATTGAAACCAAGATTTGACTAAATGGTGAATATGTATCTATTTTTCACAAACGTCTACCTAGTATTAGCAAAAGTAGTTTTGCCAAGAAAATGAGAGGTAATATATTATAAGTATGTTACAAATGTGTAATGTGTAACTATAATACAAATGTCATTATTTTGCATATATATATATATAGAAATTGAAAAGATAATTGCTTTCTTGGATGACATATGAGTGACTCTTGCAACGTATAGTGCAATGAAAACTTTTAAAACTATTGAACAAATTTAAAGATGAAGAATAATATTATAGTCTATAGAATTTTACTTTAAATAATCTTATATGCAAGTTTATACAAAAACTTGATGAGAAGAAAATCAAATATGTAATGTGAATTTATTTTATGAAATTAGTATATTTTGTATTTTATGTATATTTTATATTTTTTGCACTAATTTTTTTTATATGAACAATTTTTAGATGACAGTGACGGATACAATGGTATTAGGTATATCCACAAGAATATTGACGGATATATCCATTAAGGTTAAGTCGCGGACGGGAGACAATATTTCCCCATGTGGACGAGGTTGGAGTAGTGTTACCCAATTGCCCCACCCATTTTGCCATCCCCATATCATGACAACTGTCCGGGCACCAAGATATTTCTATAAAAGCTAATACATGAACATGACATGCAAGTACATTTTCAATCTTCCCCAAATGACTTGTTACTAAAGTGCTTCAAGAAACATGATCACTCAACTCCTGAAGAGTGATGACACCACTCAGTTGCACTAGAAAAAGTTAATATTTATTACCCAAAAACAAAAACTATAGAGCTCGTGATTCAATACTGTCTTCACGAAGGAAACAAAAGCTAGCTTTGGCAATGCAATGCCATAATTTCTTGAAACAAATTTTTTTTTCACTTTTCCTATTCATGTTCCTATAGTTGGTAGTGTTAGGAAAACAAATAACTATATCTAATGTCTAAGATATATTCTAATAAATAGTATTGTATTTGTGAATAAGTACTATACTAAAATACTGCTGATTTTGTAATCGATATACCAATTGAGTTTCCAAGAAAGAGAGGTGAGTCACAAACGAACAACTTAAGTTCCAAGTCTTTCCTTAGTCATAACCTTACTTGATGTATAATCACTCTACCAATACAATATAATAGAATAATACAATACAAATAAACAGTACACTACACATCGGAAAAAAACTCAACTCAAAAGTATTGAATATTATCTAACAATGAAAAGAATACCAGCAATTTAATAGCTAAACCAAAATATAAATAAAAGAATAAACTGGAATTGATAACGGAGTTCGGCCAATATTGTCTACGCTTCCAAGCTCCACTACAGTAGAAGACCATTTTATTGAATGCTCAAAGTATTACAACTAGGATATCTTAATTGAAGGATTTCTACAAATATAAAAGATTAGATGTTGAAGAGGTAAATCAATCTAAAGGGCAAAAGTCCTTTTATAAGAGTAAAAACCCAAGCTAATTTTTTTCATTTCCAATGTGGGATTAAATTTGAATAGTAACTTGCCAAATTTCTATCAAATCTTCATCTTGACAAGTTTCTTTCCTCCTATCAACTTCTAAGTCTTTCATCTTCAATATTGAATAAAGTAGTCTTCAGTTGTACCATCAAATGCGCCCTCAAATGCCAACTTAACAATGCGGGATATTGATCAAGTCCAAACAGTGATTGAACTTGGTTGCAGTTACCACTTAGGTCAACATGTCTGCGGGATTGTCTGCTGTTGGAATCTTTTGAATAAGTAATTGACATTCTTCAAAAATCTCTCATACAAAATAATAGTGCACATCAATATGATTCGTCCTTACATGATAAACTTGATTATTTGCTAAGTGCATAGCACTCTGACTATCACAATGCAATGTAATGTGCTTTTGACTAATTATCAAGTCTTCTAGCAACCCTTGAAGCCAAATTGCTTCCTTAACAGCATCTATAATCGTCATATATTCGGCATCTGTTGTAGACAAAGTTATCATTGACTGTAAGGTAGATTTCCAACTAACTGGTACCTTAGCTAATGTAAACAAGTAGTCAGTTATAGATCGTCGCTTATCCATATCACGTGTATAGTCAGAATCACAATATCCAACTACACATTGACTAAGTGATTTGTCATGCTCAAATACTAATCTAATATCTACGGTGTTTTACAAATACCATATAATCCATTTCACAGCTTGCCAATGAGCTTTGCATAAAATCCCAACTGCTTGTGAAATATTCGAACGTGTGCACACCATTACATACATCAAGCTACCAACCACATTTGCATACGGAACTTTCATCATGTATTTTCGTCATGCGTCAGTCTTAGGAGATAACTTAGCACTAAGCTTAAAATGAACAGCAAGTGGGGCACTTACAGGTTTTGTGTTTTCATTCATGCCAAAACGCCATAGCACATTCTTCAAATACTGTTTCTGAGTCAAATAAAGTTTGCCACTCTTTCTGTCTCTGCTTATCTCCATCCCGAAAATCTTCTTGGCTTCTCATAAATCGGTCATATCAAACTCTTTATTCAACTGAGCTTTCAACTTGCCTATCTCTACTTGGCTTTTTTATGCAATCAGCATATCATCGACATATAATAGTATGTAGATATAGGAATCATCTTGTAGCTTGCGCAAATACACACAATGATCATATTTGCACCATTGTCTTGGAGATTGCTCCAATCCGTACAACAATTTGTCTAGCTTGCAAACCCAATTTTCCTTACCAGCAATCTAGAATTTTTTCAGACTGCGTCATATAGATTTCCTCCTCCAAGTCACTGTATAAGAACGCAATTTTCAAATCTAGTTGAGCTAACTCTAAATCCATCTATGTTACCAAGGCCAGTGAAACTCTAATTGATGAATGTTTTACCACTGGAGAAAATACCTCATTATAATCAATTCCATCATTTTGGGCATAATCTTTATCCACCAATCTTGACTTGTAGCGAATGTCGTTCTTATCAGGAAATTCATCTTTCCTTGCAAATACTCATTTACAACTAATTGTTTTCTTCTTCTTAGGTAGTTGTGCCAACTTCCACGTGTAGTTCTTATAAAGAGACTTCATCTTTTCGTTCATGGCATTCATCTACTTTTCACTTTCTGAATTTTGGAGTACCTCGCGATAAGTAGATGGAATATCATCTTAAACAATTGGAAATGCATAAGCCACCATATCAGCAAATCGAGCAAGCTTTTGAGGTTTTCGTCTTGCCCTCCTAACTATAATTGGTAGTGTTAGCTCATCTTCTTCTTGAGTAGAAACAACTTTTTCCAACTCTTATTTTGTTGTTGAGATATCACTTTCAACTTCTGTTTCTGTTGTTGGGATCATTCTCATATGTTGAAACTCGACATGCTTTGGTATAGACTCCACATGTTGTGTAATATCATCGGTATTTTCATCTGCTACTTTATTAAGCATAGCAGATTCATCAAAGACAATATCTCTGTTAATGATTTTTTTCATTGATTCTAGACATCATAAACAGTATCCCTTCACTCCAGAGACAACTACTCTAAAGAAAGTTTTAAGTGCCCTTAATTCCTTAACATGATAATAAACAGTAGAGTCAAATACATGTAAGAAATTATAATCAAAAACAGATTTTTTAGACCATACCTCCATAGGTGTTCTGCCATTTATTGCAGAATATGGTAATCGATTGACAATGTGTTGTGCATAATTCACAGCTTCAGTGCATAATTCACACGACAATTTTGGACAACATGCATCTAACTGTATCTATCAAAGTTCGATTCATGCGATCTGACACCTCGTTCTGTTGTGGTGTTTCTCTATGTCGAACAATGTCATATTTTTGGTAAACTTCTTCGAATGGATTATTTCGATATTCTTCAGTGTTGTCTGTTCGAAAAACTTTAATCTTTATCCCCGTCTCGTTCTCAATTCGAATTTTCCATTTAAGAAAAATTCATAGCACTTCATCCTTCGTCTTCATAGTGTGCACCCACACTATTCTGGAAAAGTCATCTACAAATGTGATAAAATAACGTCTGTCACTTAGGGACGTTGTTTTGAAAGGTCCTCATACATCTGAGCGAACATAGTCCATAATACCTTTAGTATTATGGATAGCAGTGTCAAACTTCACTCTTTTCTGTTTTTCCATAACACAATACTCATAGAAGGCTATCTTGTAAGTCTTTGCATATTTGAACAATCCTTGTTTTGTCAACACTTGTAAAAAAATTTCACCATCATGTCCCAAACGCATATGCCACAATCTGGTAGCTTGTGAATCCTTATCTTTTCCGAAAGTTACTGTTGCTACTGTTCCAACTTCAGTATTACCTTGATAGTAATACAAGTTGTTGTTGTTGCATCAATGCCCTTTATCATCACAAGTGCGCCAAATATGACTTTTATAATTTTATCTCGCATGTTCACAATAAAACCTTTAGATTCTAAAGCTACCAAAAAGATGAGATTCTTCTTCAAATTCGAGATGTACCAAACATCTAACAAAACTCTTATTAATCAATCATGATTTTTTAACCGAATCGAACATATCCTCATTGTCTTACAAAGACAATCGTTGTCTATATAAACAATTCCACAATTTAGCTCTTCGAAATTGAATAACCCCTCTCGAAATGAAGATATATGATATGTGCAATCTGAATCCAAAATCCACTCATCAAGGTGAGATGTTGATGATGAAACAACTAGTGAAAATTCTCCTACACTATTGCACTCAACTACATAAGCATCTGTATCAACTTTTCCTCTTTTCAACTTTGGGCAATCTTTCTTCCAGTGCCTCTTTTCACGACAAAAGGCACATTCATCTTTTTCAAGTTTAAACCGTTACTTGAATCTTCCACTCCTTCATTGCTTTCATTGTTTCTGACTCTTTGGACGACCTCTTACAATCAATAATTCATCAGTTGTGACATTCTAATTCTCATTCTTATTTATCATTCTCAATTCATAGTTATATAAAACAAAAGTAACACTTTCGAGAGATACATTTTCCTTGCTATGCAGTAGAGTAGTCTCCAAATGTTCAAACTCATTATGAAGAGATAACAATAACATCATAGTTGAATCTTCTTCCTTAAAAGTTTCACCTAATTCGAACAGGTCTGCTTTTAAACAATTGAAAGTAATAAAATGGTCATTCATAGATGTACATAAAGTGTATTTGAATCGGAACAATTTTTTCTTCATCAGAAGTTTATTCTGACTAGTCTTTTTCAAGAATTAATTTTCCTACGCCTTCCATAATTTGTATGCCAAAATCTCATTCTTGACTGGATACTTCTGTTCCTTAGGCAACTTTTTCGAATTGTTCCACATGTCAGTCGATTGATCGTCTTCCAATCATTTTCTTCTATATCATCTGGTTTATCTTCTTCGATAATGATATCTAAACCCTGCTGAAAAAGAAAGTCTTGCATCTCGCCTTGCCACATGCCGAAATGACCAGTACCGTCAAATATATCCACCGCAACTTTAACACTTGACATTGAAGTCCTCGCCCATAATGACGAAGATGTTGATGCCACATTACGTACAACTTGCCTTGAAGTTGTAACCTCTTTCGATGGTATAGTTATTGGCTCCATTTCAAACTCAATTTATAATATTCAATACAGACAACAAAGCCTAGTGCAAACATTCGGGTCTAATACCACTTATTGGGAAAACAAATAATTATATCTAATGTTTAAGATATACTCTAATAAATAATATTGTATTTGTGAATAAGTATTATACTAAAATATTGTTGGTTCTGTAATCGATATACCAATTGAATTCCCAGAAAAGAAATGAGAGTCACAAACGAACTACTTAAGTTCCAAGTTTTTCCTTATCCAAAACCAGTTTCCAAGAAAGAGGAGAGAGTTCTCAAGTCTTTCATTAGTCAGAACCTTACTTGATGTATAATTACTCTACCAATACAATATAATAGAATAATGCAATACAAATAAACAGTACACTACACATCGGAATAAAACTCAACTCAAAAGTATTTAATATTATCTAACAATGAAAAGAATACCAACAATTTAATAGCTAAAGCAAAATATAAAGTAAAGAACAAATCGGAATTGATAACGAAGTTCGGCTAATATTATCTACATCTCCGAGCTCTACCATAGTAGTAATACACTTTAATGAATGCTCAAAGTATCACAATTAGGATATCATAATTAAAACATTTCTATAAATATAGAAAATTAGATGTTGAAGAGGTAAATATAACTAATGGGTAAGAGTCCTTTTATAGGAGTAAGAAATCAAGTCAATTTTTTTCACTTCCAATGTGAGATTAAATTTGAATAGTAACTTGTCAAATTTCTAACCAGTTATACTTCAATTAAGAGATCACACTTCAAAGGCAAACAGAAAGTCAGAAGGGATTACAATTGTACAAAACATTCCGTCCTAATTCCATATTTACACCATTAACACCTTGAGCAGAATACAATTTCTCTTCAAATAGTTAAGCAGAATATACACCGTCTCATTGCTCTTCCAAATGCAGGATTTCATAGAATATAGAGATTTCGTGTGATTCTAGCGATCAAAATAATGAAATCAATTTGTAACCAAAATCCAGCAAAAACAAAATATTATACTCACATATCAGAAGGACCACTTGAAAAAATTCCAAGATCAAATTTTCCAGTCCGGTTGCTCACATATCAGAAGGACCACTCAGTGAAATAATTCAAAGATCAGATTTTCCAGCCCGTTTGCTCCTTCAAGGCACACTGATAGGTACCAAATGTAGCATTGGGCACCTATTTCTATTCAATCTTCTATCCTGTATATGGTGAAGATTTCTCAAAAAATCCTGTCTAGAATCAACCTAAAATCTTGGAGATCCAATCATGAAGGGTCAGTTTGGTTAAAAAAAAAGGGAGGGGAGAGGATGAGAGAAGATAGCATTGTTTGGTTTGTAAAAAGAGAGAAAAAAAATATAATTAAATTGACTGTTAAATTTTTATAATATTTATATTAATAAGAAGTCATCTTTATATTTAATAAAGATAATAAGATAATTAAATGTACATATTTTCATATCTCTCCTCTAAATTCTCCCAATTTTAGAGGGGATGGAGCGAAAATCATAAAAAAAATTCTTGCCCACTCCCCTCCCCCCCCCCCCCCCCTCAAATCCTTCAAACCAAACAGACCCATAGATTTTATCAAATCTTGATATATTTTCCCAACAATAACAATTACAATAACTAGTTTTAAGCAAAAGGACAATTGGTTCATTCTGACGCACAGATCTCAATGATATGTAAATGTTACAAATTATTATCAAAGTGAAGGAAGTTATTAGGCGGCCACACCTTGTGAACAGTGCTGGAAAAAAAATATGGGGTTCACAAAATTATAAACCCTCGTAAAAAGAAAAATAAAGGATATATACATGGCATATAGTCACTCTCTCAGAATTTGAATATGTAAACATTTATATTTTGAAATATCTAAAAATAAATAAATAAATATTTTTCTAAAATAAATATATTTTTCATCTAAAATTTCACTAACAATTTCTTTAATTTAATAAATTTATACTCCAACTAACTAATTATCTCCGCCACTTAATTAATAATCTCTCTGTACGAAATTGAATATTCATATTTTTATTTAATTTTTTCGAATTTAAATATTTACTTTACTTAAATAAACATATTTATTATACAAAGTTTCATTAACAACGATATTTACCACTAACCAATTTAATTTAAAGAATTTATGTCCTATAATATATTATATTAATGTCAATGATAATTTGATAAGTTAATTAAAAGTAAAATGTCTTTCTTAATTTTTAAACAAAATCAAAATTAGACATTCAATTCCCTATGAAGAGAATAATAAAGATAAAGTTGTAACTTTAAATCAAAAACTCTTTTTAATTTCTAAATAACTCCAATTACGGACGTAATGGGTATTATGATATTATCTATAAAAGATCTCATAAAATCCCCTCAATTGCCACCTATAATTGTTAATGCCAATTTCCAAGATGGGTCCCCTCTAAACCATATCTCAATCTTCCCATGCAAAATATAGCAGATTACTTCTAGTATATGTCCAGGTTCAGGAAATTTTCTTAATCACGTGGCACTAGCAGAACGCCTGTGATGGTCTTTTGGATCAAGTTTCCTCCACCATTGGTAGCTATCCTAACAACTTGACTGATTTTGGAAGAAGCAGCCATTTGCCTCAATTTATTAAGCAGATATATGATAGGTCTTTTTCCCCATTCTCTAAAAGATACAAGGGAAATGATTGTTGTACCTCAGATCATGTTGTTCTGCAGTGATCCCAAGATGCATTGATCTTGATACCTTCTACTCTATCATCCATGCAATAACAGTATAAGTCCACCAGGATCAGGAAATTCTGGAAACCATGTGACACTAGCAGAATGCCTGTGATGGTCCTCTAATTCAAGTTTCCTCCGCCATCTCCTAACAACTTGATTGATTTGGAAAGAAGCAGCTATTTTCATCAATTTATTAAGATTTTATTTGATAGGGTTTTACGAGGGAAACAATAGTAATACCTGGACTGCTGAACTTGGGATCTAATTTTGAACAAACTCGAGCATTTTAAGTGAAGATAATAGAGCTAAGACATAGAATCCCTCAACTCCGAGATATTTCTTTAGATTCAAATCACAGATAATAACTTCTGTGGCTTGAAAACATAATGAGGTTTATGCATTGAGAATTCAAAACTAGTGAAATTCCACTTAGAGGAATAGTTTTTCGATCACCAGAGTTTATCCAAACACCTATCTCAAGTTTCCATTCTGTAGGAACTCTCAAGTCGTACCAAAGCTGTGCATCAGCTGATGCTAAATCAGTGAAAGAAACTACTTCTCATTGTAAAATATAATCATTACTCAACTAGTAAACCAGTGCACTTGCTAAACAGTTCTTTTGTGTTAAAAAAAGGACAGAAAATCAAATGATGGACAACTAAATACAGTGTACAGAAACAGACTATCCATTAGAAGGTGACAGCACCCTCCTAGCTTCAAATTGAAGTCGTCATGCATATATGTTTCTGTCTTTCACCCTTTTTCTCCCCCTTATTCAACCATAAACCAAACCCCCAAACCGTGGTCCTCCTAGGATAGGACAGGAGATTGGATTTTTTTCTTTGTTCCCCCCAGCTTCAATCTTCAGATAAATGAGGAACGAAAGCTCCATCAAATCCATGATAGCACAAGAAAACAAGCATCTGAGACGATAACTAAAATGATCAGATATGGCCAATAAATATCATGACAGATAGTGGTATCGAGTGCAAGCAACAATCCTAACAAAAACTGCTAAAACTTTCGCATGGTTAAGGAGAGGCATAAACATAATATCTTTCTTGACCTTATGCAAAGATCAAGCTTAGATAGAAGCAAACAGATCTCAAGGACTTGATTGTTTACTCTTATTTTCCTCATCATTGTTTATCTTCTAATTGCTTCACTTGATTCAATCAATCAAGAACACTTTCAGTGTGTCTGAACAAAAATAAAAAAGAACACTCTTTATATTGGAGAATTATATGGCATTCTCAATAAGAGTCATCAAATACATGCAGACCATGTAGATGAATTACATGCATGGGTACTGCATTTCAATATCTACACACAATAGGGACATTTCATGTCCTGAGATGAGAAACCTCTACCAATCACCACCATTTATTTCTAAACAATTTTCCTAATTATGACGTCAAGGACATCTTCATCGCTTAACTTACCTCTAATAATCATCATGAACATATAAAATAGGGACAAACAGCTTAGAACATGAACAAGAAAAGAAAGGAATAAGAATGGAGGAAAAAAATGAATAAATTGATTAATCTAATGGAAGGGCATACTAAAACCATGGACAAAAACAAAGCAATAGAATTTGATATAATGGCATAGAAAGAATCAATTCCACAAGTTTAACATCATGATCAAATCTACATTACTGCATGGTTAAAAAAAATTTATCATCAAATCTGAAGAATGTTGTCATCTGTTAAACACATACAGAAAGGATGAATTGCCTTAAAGCAGAACAGAAACACAAAAAGAACTGTGTATGTCCATCACCAGTAGTCACCGCATGAACACAAACCGTTGGTGAATGTGTGAAAACGGTTAATGTCCCGCACAATTATTTCTCTTTTGAAAATCTCTGAAGCAAACTTCATAACTGTGTGGCAGTCGTTACAAGTCCTCAGATTCTTCTTTATTCTAATGGGAGCTCCAGAAGGAAGGCTTATTAACCCAAATGCAAGGGCAATTCTTTCACTATGATACCATAAGCTCTTATTCCTGTTCACACCATTTGGTGTCATTGAATTTTCGCCCACATATCCTTTCTGCTTCACCAACTCCTCCATCTTCTCCAACATCTTATAAATCTCATTGGACCTATAGTGTGATCTATCATGAACCTTGAAAATATAGGTGGCGTTCTTAACATCAATCCAGCTACATCCCGGCTCCTTTCTGACCCTATTCACACCCATTATTCTCCTTACTTCATCAGCTTCTCCGAGTTTTCCACTACGTGTGTACATGTCAGAAAGAAGTACATAATTTCCTGGATTATGAGGCTCAATTTTGAAAAGCATTTCAGCAACTTCCCTTCCCATATCAAGATTTCCATGACTCCTACAAGCTCCAAGCAAAGCTCCCCAGACAGATGCATCTGGTTTAATTGGCATTGTTTCCACAAATTTCTTAGCTTCCTCCAGTCTACCTGCACGACCAAGCATGTCAACCATGCAAGCATAATGTTCAGACCCTGGATTCATATTGTGCTTCCCAGTCATTGAGTTGAAGTACGCAAACCCTTCATCAATACGTCCAGTATGACTACAAGCTGATAATATACATACTAAGGTTATATAATCAGGTTTAATACCTTTCAGGAGCATATCCTCAAATAAATTTATAACTTGACTTGCACGGCCATGTTGTTGACAGGCGGCTATCATGGCTGTCCAGGATACCACATTGCGGTTCTCACACTCATCAAATATCCGCTGAGCATCAGCCAAGCTTCCACATTTTGCATACATAGTAATCAAAGAGCTCGTAACACATGTATTCTTTTCAAATCCAGCTTTTATAATCTGATCATGTATCAATTTACCCTGATCCAGTGCAGCAAGAAAAGCAGCAGCATGAAGTGCGGATGAATGAGATGCTTCATCCGGTGAAACTCCTTCACGTCTCATCTGCCAAAAATAATTGCAAGCCTCCTCGAGATTGTCATTTTGAACACATCCTATTACCATGACATTCCATGTAACGACATCTCTATTCTCTACCGCCTTAAACAACTTTTCGCCATCATCAAAGAATCCACATTTGAAGTACATATCCATTAAAGAATTCCTCACGTGCGCTACAGCAACTAAACCATGTTTCATGATAACTGCATGAACTTGTTTCCCGCTAATTTCACCACCCCCCATATTAGCACAAGCACTTAAAGTACTTGAAAATGTCACTTGATCAGGACTAGCGGGTAGCTCCTGAATAACTCTTGCAAAGAACCTAACAGCCTCATCATAGAGCCCGTTTTGCAAGAACCCCACAATCATAGCGTTCCAAGAAACAAGATTTCTTTCAGGCATTTCATCAAACAGGATTATTGCTGAACTCATGATACCACACTTCGCATACATATTGACCAATGCACTGCCCACGAAAACGTCAAACTCAAACCCGTGTTTACAAATCAAACCATGAATCTGCTGACCATGAAAAAGTATCAAACTCTCCGCACAGGCTGGCAAGACAGCAGAAAATGTAAAATTATTAGGGTAAATACCAGTCCTCCTCATCTCACTAAAAAATTTGAGAGCTTTAAAGGGCTGGCTGTGATGTGACAATTGAGTGATAATAGATGTCCAAGTAATAATATTTTTGTGGTCAAAATCATGGGTTTTTCCTGCTCTCGTAATTGGAGCAGAAAAAAGCATGAGGGCCTGTGTAAGGTGGCCACATTTGGCATACAAATTAAGCAAAATGTTGAAGAGGTAAGGGAAAGAGAGGTAGTCATGGATGATGAGTTGACTATGGATTTGGATAGCATGTTTGATGCTTCTGTATTCAGTTGCTTTGTTAAGGAGAGTGTTTATGCAGGTTGGAGACAGGTATCGCAGTGATGTGCAAGAAGTAGTTTGATTGTGCAAACTGTGGACAAACTTGGGCCTGTAAAAGAATGGCTTTCTGCTGATTTTTGCTGATGTTAGAGGTAACGGTACTCTCATAACAAGAATTAGGATCAAGAAACTGAGGATCCTTCAGGTACACCGTGGGGATATCAGAAGGAAGCAAAGCAATCTTTTGAATGTTAACTGGCGTTTTCTGGGATTCTTGACCTATTTTTTCTGCGGGTGGATCTCAAGAATATGTACAAAAATTAAAGTTGTATTTTTATTTTTTTGAAATGTAACACAACGAGAGGATAACTGTGCCTTTTACCAACCATATTTCATATAATTGTCAATTAAAATTGTATTATATTTTTATTTTTTTGTGTATTTTTAATTTATTTTAAGGATAAAATTGAATTATAAATTTGGATTAAATTTTATTTGTATTTGATTAGTTTGAGTTAAATTATGTATCAACCATAAAATGTGTACTGCAGCCAAAGAAAATCATAAAATGTATAAAAATATAATAAATTAATTATTTGAAGGTGTTAATTTAATTTTAAAATAATATATGTGAATAGGTAAGATCCGTATGAAGAATTGAGGGAAAATCTAAAAATTTCAGACTAAAATCTGCTTCCAGATTATTTTTAAAAAATAAAATTGAAATGCAATAGTGACACAAGTTGGAGACTTCCCAGATGGAATAACTACAATATGGGCTGACTTGTTCATGGTTGGGCTTGAAAACAATGATGAAGTTAATCCGTATCAGTAGAGAGTAACCCTAGAAAAGTGGATTGGGTTGTCATTTTGATCTAGGTTGATATCAAGCTCAGTCCAAAAGATCCAGTAGAAATGGTATGAGCTCTACTCCGGCTTTAAGCCTCTTCTCAATTGTTTTGAGTTTTCAGTTTTGCTTGAAATATTAAAAAAATTGATACAATTTAGCAAAAAAAAAAATTAAAAAAAATCATACAGTATAACATCCTTGAAGTTTTCTTACTAAAACACAAATTTTCTAATGAAAGAAAAATAGGCATAAACTATGCTTAAAAAATTAAGGCTATATATGAAGTAGCATTCAAAATATTTTTTTTCCTGATTTCACTCAATCATATAAATAACATTTTTCCATTATTTTAAAATTAAATTACAATTTATAAAATATATATTATTTATATTTTATACATTTTATAATATTATCAATGATGTGAAATCTAAAACATATTAATCAGCTTTCAATTCACAAAAAAAAAAATTATCCAAATATATCCTAAGAAGTCATCTTCTTTACTAATAGTTTAACCTATATAAAAAAAATGAATTAGTTAAAAATTCAAAGTTTAGTTAGGAATTCTCTAAAATTTGGTTAGTGATAAAAAAATTTTAAAAAAAAGTTTATTTTGGTTAGTAAATAAGGAAAAGTTATTAGTAATTTTATATTTAGATGAGTATTTTAAATCATTCCCTTTACTTTTTCTTTTTTTTTTATTACAATATCGAAGCCAAGACTTTAAGGTACGACTGTATGAATTGAACTACTTACTACATGAACTATACCACTCATTATTCACCATTTACTTCTCTTTAATTCACCCAACAATAGCAAGAAGAAACAAAATTTGAAACCAGACAGTATAGTGATATGTCGGCTGAGTTTTACACGTGGAGGAAACCCCATGCGCCAACTCCGGCGTCTGGGGATCCCCATCGGCTATCGTGGGGTCCTGAATGCCGTCGGCGGTGATGGAGACACTTCATTTTGGATAACATGGCAAATAAATTTAGTTAAAAATAAACTGCTTCCTGCATGCCTAGGTGCTTGTGAAAGCCCTATCCAAATCTGTGACTAATTAGGCGGTTTTGCTTCTACTAACCTGTCGCCGCCGGGAAATTTCTCACCTATTCACGCTAAGACCATAAACCTTCTTATTTAATATTTTTCACCTTTTTCTTTTTTCTTTTATTTTATTTTCTTTTGGATATATTGACCTAAGATGGATTCTGTTAGTTATTTTTACGGAATGTTCAATATGATAAAAATATAAACTTAAAATATTTTAAAAGCTAATAAAATATATGAGAGATTAAAATAGCAAATATGTAAACTTTTATGGGGAATGTAAAAAATTAAATTTAAGGGACTAATTTGTCATATTATCAATGAATTAAATATTTGTTCAAAATTAGTATAGTAAACAATTAGTTACATTTTTTTTATAAAATAAAATACTAGTATAAAGTTTCTTTCTTGTAGCAACTATTGATAAGATTTGATGTCGTATCTAAGACCTCGTTAGCTAATCACCTAAGGTTCTAGATTAATTTACTTTGTTTTTTATATATATAATTCAGCTTATAAACTCACATGTGTGTATATCGTATTCTGAAGAGGATAATTTCGATCATTTAAAAATTATTCATAAAATATAATATATATATATATATATATATTTATGTGTAAAAAAAATCTATATCATATTTCATTTCATTTGGATTCGAATTCTCAATCTATTCGAATGTGATCAGGGCAATGTATTTTGCTTTAATACCTGATCTTCCATCAACTACGTAATTAAAGTTGTCTATACGCTGGACTTTTTTGTCTTCTAATTTATTTATATTTTCCGTTTTAATTTATTTTCCATCTTGATTTTGGACACTACGAAAGAGTGTATTATTATCTGGCGCACGTGGGAGGACGGCGTGCTTGCCTTCTTTTAGGCGATGATACTGCTACAGTTGGTTAGGAAAGTAAAGGCAGTTACCAAGTGCTACTCTTTTTGTTTTTTTTTTTTCCCTAAAAAATATTGTGAATTTTTATAACTTATTAAAAAAAATTATGCAAATGATTTTTGTAATTTATTATTACTCTTTACAATCAAAATTTTACATGTAAACTACATATTCATATTCTTACTAAGCAAACAAGTTAGTGGTTGTTTTTTTCTTTTTTTTTGGTGAATAAAAGAGTTAGTATTAAATTACGTTTATGATATTCATGGCCATTAATTAAATGATTTCTTATTTAAGAAGTGAGATATTTCATGCAATAAAATGTTTAGAAGTAACATTAGCAACTCCCATTAATCGTCATGGCATATGTGGACCTATTCTAATCGAACAACTAATCTTCTAGAATAATTTCACCTTTTTGTTATTCATTTATTTGGAGAGATTTATGCTTTTAATTATTTGTGTTAATTAACTATTTTTCTTCTACTTTTTATTGGTCTTTTTGGATCAATGTTCTTGATTCTTCTAGTTAGTTGTCCATGTGGATAACTTTTCCAACCCACGAGTCAATGGAATATTTTTTTAAAAAAAATTATATTTTAAAAAACAAGTTTATTTGTTACATTTTATTAAAATGACTACGATTATTGTACACCATTAAAAATTCACATTGTGTTACAACAAAAACATTGCTTTGGAATTTGCTTTGGTGGACTAATGAGAGAAGACGTGAGAGTCAATTTTCATACCTAAGGTAGCGAGTGAGACCCGTGTGAGAAAGCCATCACGTGCCACGTGGTCCCTTTCCAACGAGGGTGAGCTGGATATGGCTGCATATTTCAACGAGGGAGCAACACGACAAAAGAGAAGCATATCTTTTATTTTAATAGAAAGAAAATAAAAGTTTCACATTTGTCTTGAACCTCTCGAGAGGGGGCTGTTTGGGAAGTTGATATTTGAGCCCAAAATATATCATTTGGTGATCAAATTGCTAATTATTTTTACTAATTTAATTCATTTACTTAGAGAAAACTTTATAGTATTAGTACGAAATTAAGTCACACAAATTTATCAATCTTGTTAAAAGAGTTAATAAACTTTTTTTAAAATATTTTTTTATTTTTAAAATTGAGTTCAAACTTCTTCACATTTGACACGAATTTATTGTAAAGCCAAGAAAAATGTGAAATTAGTCAATTTTTAAAAATAAATCCCTTACACTTGCTCTACAAGGCTAAGGAAACAATCATCCAATCTCTGGACCACACGTGTCACCTTGTAGTATCTATAAAATAGTCATCCCTCCATTTCAGTTTCTGCCAGTTTTAGTTTTGTACAATCTGATCTTCTCTGCTCCTTGTTTTTGAGTGATCCCAAAAAAAATATTTGACAGAGAAAAATGACAACAGCTACTTGCATAGACATTATCTTGGCCATCATTTTGCCTCCCCTTGGTGTCTTCTTGAAATTTGGCTGCAAGGTACTTAATTAACTTATTACTTCTTCTTTCTTTTTCTATTTTTTTTTTACGATATATAATCTCTGAGAGTAGTTATATCGTTATAGAATTCAAATTCGAAAAATTTATCTTACTTGCTTGTCTTGATGAGGATTATAATTTATATGGCGGTTTTTTGTATACAAATTTAAGATGTAGGGGTTGGATTTTTGAACTTTTAAAGAAGTGGAAAAGGATGGATGAGTTTTCAGTAATTTGTAGAAATGATTTCCCAGAAAAATATAAATAATTCACTGATGGAATTTTGTTTTCCTTAATTATGTTGCAGGTAGAGTTCTGGATCTGTTTGTTGCTGACCATCCTTGGCTACTTGCCTGGAATCTTATATGCTATTTATATTATCACTAAGTAAATGATGGTCTCCTTCTGGTAAGTCCCAACTGCTTATAACTCTCATCCATTTATTTGTTAGATATATCGATGTCTTATTAATAAATCATACTAAACAAATCTTTAATTTCTCTGCAATCAATTTATAATACTTTGAAACGTGTTAATAATTATATATATATATATATATATATATATATAAGTCTGTAAGTTATGTGAAGTTCAAAGCTAAGTTTCAACACATAGGATCCATCTTTTGTGATGGTAGCAAAAGGGGTTGTTTCCTTCTCATCCTCTTATTTAGGTGTCTCATTCTTGCTGGTTTGCAAGGGCAGCAGGTAAGGCGAGTCCCACTTGAAAACAAAGCAATTTGGTGACTCTATGTCTCAATCCACTTAATTACTTACATATAAGAGGTCATTGTCATGGTTTACCCCCTTTCAATTCAATTATAATATTGATTTTTGATAATTTGGCACCTTATTCTCTCTTTTTGGACAGGTGGAGATGCAAATATGGTCACAAAATTGTCGTTTTCCTTTTATGATGTTGAAGAATATGGATCCAGTTCTTCATTATTTCATGGACAGTGCTTGATCCCCCTCCCCCCTTTTTCTTTTCCTTCTTTCATGTTGTAATCACTGTTTCTAGTGCTTGTTTTCTTTTCCCCTTTTGATTTGTTGATGTAGGAGTGATTAGGTTGGATAAATGTTTGAAATTTGAGTTTTTGTCTACCTTGTATTATAATAATTCTCATAAACTTGTAATTGATATCTTGATTGTTTGTTCACAAATATCCCAAACATTTTTCTTTTTTCTTTTTCATATGCAATACATCATTTTTTTTTTTGTTTTCTCCAATTTTATAATAAAAATTTATCTTTAGAGAAAATTATTTTAAGAATTGACTACATTTCTATGCTTTTCTCATGTAATATTAAAAAATAATGATATTCTTAGAATAATTCTCTCTCATTTCACATAGACATACAATAAGAATGATAAAACTGTTAAAACGAGGATTCATTTTGTCTTGCCTCAATTGGGATGGAGATTTCAACTAATTTATTAGAAAAGAATGAAAACAAAAATTAGAAAGCAAAGATAAAAGGGGACAAAGATATTGGAGGAAGGTGCAAAATCTTTATATAGTATAAAAATTGTGAAATTGATTGATATACAATTTTCAAACATCGTATTATAATGATATTACAATTGTGGGGATTGTATTGCACATGAATCATGATGATGTTCCTCGTTTTATTAAATAATCAAAAGAAGAATGTGAAATATAAACTATAAAATATCTCAAGGAAAAAATAGAAATGGAAACTAGAAAAATACTATTGGATGGTTGTTGTGACTTGAAATAAACCAACTGTCATTCCATCTCCTGCCTCAAAACGGATTATGTATCTTTCCGTTAGATATGCTAATCCAAATGTAGAGGACATGTGGGTTCGTGGGCATTTTCAATGTTCATATTTTTTATTTAAATTTTTATTAATAATTTTTTTAAATTTAAAAATTTATATATCATTAATTTATGTTTCACTATTTACAATTTTAATTTAATGGATGATTTCATAATTAATTATATTAATATTAACGATAATTTTGTAAATTAATTAAAATAATGATCTTTATTAATTTTTAATTAAAGTAAAAAAATAAATATTTAATTTCGAATGAAGAAAATATTATTCATTATTTAACTCAAAAATATTTTTCAATTTAAATTTAATATTTCCTTCAAATACAACGTGTAGCATGTGCATTAATTGTGCAATAACTCATCACAGAAAATCTTAAATTAAATGTTATTTTATTTTTGCAAGAACTATATGCTAACACAAATGTGTTGCTCCAAAAAAAAAAAACACACACACACAGACACAAAATGCGGGGAATGCTCAATTTATGAAACATCCAAGGACCTCTTCCCCGGCCAGCAAAAGAGTCAAGGGGCCATTACTAATATGCTCTCATGCCTGCCCTTCTCCAACTCGTTTCTGGGCCTTTGGGCTCATGAAATCAATTTTGAGTCAGGTGGAAAACTTTGTGAAGATCTTGGGTCTTAATTCTCGTACCACGTTACGATCTTAAGTTTTTGGGCCTCATATCTGTGCAGCCCAACCTTAACAGAGGCGATTTGCATTGGTTGCAGCATATTTTTCATACAGAGTCACATCTTTAAATAAATAATTAATAATTTTATGAGTATATTTAATATTTGATATTCAACTAATATTAAATAAAATATTTAAATATAAATTAAAATTTCCAATTCATATGTATCCATTTTTATTCTCAAAATTAAAACAATTTTTTACTTGAAAATTCAATCCAAAATTTCATATCTAAGACCTTTGCTAGCTCAAAAAAAAAAAAGGTTATAAAAACTTAGCAGTTTATCTTCTTTTTCTACCAGCCAACCAATCCGTGCTGCTGCGCTCGGATTCTCATTGATAAATACCATTATGTCTTCTTAGATATTCACATGAGATAAATTATGGAAAGACATCTACTAAAAGATAACGAAATATAAAAACACGTCTTGATATAAAGGTTTTTTTTTTGGAGTCTTGATATAAACGTTATGTAGATTATTTTGACCATTAACTAAATATAAATTTACTTTTATTAATTTATCTAGTTAGTTGTAGAACTTATAAATTAGTGAAACATGAATATTTATTTTAAAAAATAAATGTAAAATTTTAAATGACAAACAAAATTTATTTTTTGAAAGTAACATTTATTTTAAAAAATATAAATATTAAATTCAAAAGGACGATAATATACCATTTGAATTAGTCTAGGAGCAATTAATATATCTTCAATGGATTTCAAGGCTTCGTCTATCTCAGCTCATCACTAAAAGTGGACACCCATCCGTACCTGGCCTAGCGGGAATGAGATTATCCCATTTTAGTGGAGAAGAATCAGAAGATGATGGAAATGAAATTGAAATTATGAGAATTAGTGAGGATGTGGATGATGATAGAGACATTTTAGTATTCACTATGTACACACAAATACTCGTATTTGCTTTGCTTCCGCTTTATACACGCTTTATATATATATATATATATATATATATATAGTATCATTAATTTTTTTAAAACATAAATAAACATGCTTTAAATTAAAATATAAAATAATATATATTAACTTATAAAAACATTAAATTAAATATTAAAACATAAAGCATTACAACAAATATTAAACGCATGTCATTATATAAAAATCAAACTTTAAATGAGAAACCAATCTTATTCACAATCTTAACTATAAATCAAATTGTTTTACACATTTCTATTAACGAACTAGTTAATTAGAAGTATCTTAATATCAAATTACGAGATAAAACTTATAATTTATTTAATAAATCATATGTTAATGGTGTTATAACAATAATTTTTTGTCCAATAGATCATAATAATCTATATTCAATCGAAGTTAAATTAATAAGTGATATTGACTCATTGTTCTAACATATCATAACCCTGATAAAGTTATAAATGCATCAATGTATTATAACTATTCATTTAAAAATATAGTTTTTTTTATCTTAAACCAAATTGTCCTATTATAAGCAGAACTAAGTAGTGCTTCTTGAAATTATTAAGAAGAATGAGATCTAAGTATGAAGTTGTAGATATTTTTCTGGATTGTAATAAAAAAGAAGTGAAGAATAATAATAGATTTATGTCAAATAATAAAGTCTCTCTCACACACACTCTCTCCCTATATATATATATATAATTTCACATGCATATTTTATCATTACATTTAAATCCATATCAATTTAATATTCTATCATATATTTTGCCTTTTATCTTTTTATTCAAATTTTCAATATAGATTTAATTTTATGGCACATTCTCCCTTTTCTATTTTAGATTTTTATCCATATTTTCAAACTGATTTAAAAATATTGAAACATAATCTCTTTTTCTTTTTATCTTTTTATTCAATTTTTTCACACGATTTTGAAAATGTGGAATACTTCCCTGAAGAGGCGAGGGAGCATAACTCCCATGCCTTCTCCATCATTTTTCTGGCCTTTTTGCTAAAGAAATTCATTGAAATTAATTATGGGTCAATGTTCGCATCTAAGTATTGTTGGGCCTCAAACCTGGGTCATATCATTTTTAGTTCAACCTTAATGGAGGCGATATTGGGTACATCAAATACCTATTTTTTCACACAAATGAGATTAAATTAATATTAAATCAAATATTTAATTATAAAATTATATCATCCGTCTGAAATTAAATTTTCACATTTTTATTTTAGTTTATCCATAATTAAATATCAAATTTTATTAAATAAACATATTTTTATTCAAAATTCTATTAATAATATTTTTTAATTTAAAATATTTATATACAACTAATTTATGATATCCACCACTTACTATATTAATTTAATGAATTTTCATCTCACTAATTCATTATATTAATATTAAGAATAATTGATAAGTTAATTAAAGTCAATGAAATTTATTAATTTTTAGTCAAAGTCAAAAATTGGTATTCGATTCTCAAAATGAAGGGAGTAGTAATATCTAATCCATATGTATCCATTTTTATTCTCAAAATTAAAACAAATTTTCATATTAAGAGCTTTGCTAGCTCATAAAAAAAATTTGAAAACTTTGCAGCTTACCTTATTTTCTACCAGCCAACACGGTGTTGCTGTACTCATATTCTCATTGATAAAAACCATTTTTGTCTTCTTAGATACGTTCATATATGATCAATTATAGATAGTGTTGAAAAAATGGGCCATGCCCGAGCTGAGGGTTGGGTTTCTTAAATATTGACCCGAAAAAATTCGGGCCTAATTAGCTCCACTCGTTTGGCACGTCAGACCAATTTGGCTGGACTTTTTCAGGCCCAATTTCGATTTTAGATTAAGCTGGTCCGCTCAATTCAAACATTAGGTTGGGTTAGATCCAGGCTGGCCCGCTCAACTCAGACATTAGATTGGGTTGGATTGTGAAATACTTTGCTTGATAGATGATCGGGCCAGTCCGACCTAATTCAATCTTAGACCTTTGGCTCGAGTGAATTGGGTCGTTCAAATTGTCAACTCTAATTATAGAGAGACATCTACTAAAAGATAATGAAATAATAAAAACATGTTAAACAAAAGTACATAATACTTTTTTATTTAGAATTAAATGTTATTTTTATTTGGATATAAATATTGTGTAGATCATTTCAACCATAATTAAGTATTAATTTAATTTTATTAATTTATCTAGTTAATAGTAGAACATATAAGTTAATGAAACATGAATATTAATTTTTAAAAATTAAATGTGAAATTTTAAATAACAAACAATTATCTTTTAAAAGTAACATTTATTTCTTAGCATTTTAAAATAGAAATATTAATATTCAAGTAAAAGAAATGGAATTATACCTTTTGATTCAGTCTAGGAGCATGTAATGATCTTCATGGATTCCAAGCCTTGATCCCTCTCAATTCATCACTATATTCCCTCATGCTACGTGGTGTTGAAGGAACTTGGCTATCTCTCTCAACTTCCCATTCTCGATATTAAAATTTCCTACTCTTGTAACTTTGAAACATCCATTAAAAAATTATCATCTCTGATCGTATAGGAATTTAAAAATTTGAATTTATTAATATGATTCTCATTTTGAGGGGGAAAAAAAAAGATGGGAGAAGGAAAATTGTGTTATATGTTCAATTATCTATAGGGGACAATAATCTTAGACTACAATGATTAGGGTTCTAATGGACCTATATTTATTAGTTAGGACTTGGGAAGAATTCTAAGGTGGGTAGAGATGGGGAGTTTAATTTGAGTCACTTATCAATTTTTTCTCCTTTTTTGCGTATAAAATATACTACATTTATGATAATGTATTTTATTTTTCCTGAGTATTTGATTTGTAATTCAATCCGAAAGTTTAATTTCCTCAAAAATAGAAATTAAAGATTTGGATTATTGGTCATATATCGGCCATAGTTTGGTTAAAGTTTTTCAAAGTTTTTTTTTTAAAAAAAGTTTTATTTATCAATAAAATATCTCTCACAACTTATGAATTGTCAAATGCCATTTTCATCACGGCACTAAAGAAATTAATACTTTAAATAAAAAAATATAGTAGTTTCATCCATTTTTAAGAACCTTTCAAATTAAAGTACACTGTACTTCAATAAAAAAAAACTTAAAACTAACGTGTAAAAGGCAATTCAGGATTATTATTATAAGAAACTATATCCACCAATTGCAATGTGCCACCTATCCTAATTTTTCAAAGGAAAATGGAATTAAATCTTCCATCAAATATTTACAACTCATCTCTAACTAATTAGACTTATCTCTAGCATTATGGATGCTTCTGTCATAACGCATAAGTTAATTCTTATATGATCTTCTCTCGTTAGGAATATTTTATGAAAAATATAGAGTTAGTTTTGAAAATATTTTTTATTTTAATTGAAATTATGTATGGATGATAATTTTTTTATTGAAAATTGAAAGTTGATTGATATATTTTGAATTTCACATCATTAATAATATTATAAAATGTATAAAATATAATTAATAAATTATTTGATATTGTAATTTTAATTAAAAAATAATATAAAAATATTATTTATAGTGGACACACGTATAGTATTGAAAAAAAGTGTTTTGAGAACCAACACATATATACTTATATAATTTCAATAATATTAATTTTTTTTATTAATCAATATAAAAAGTCACACAAACCTAATTTGAAATGTATACTATTCTATTTCAGCCGGCATCAACAAATATTTTCCAAATATAGTGGGATGCTTAGCAGATTGTACATGGTAATCATTAATACCGAATATTAAGTAAATAAATTATTAGTAAAAATACATTTTAGCACTAAAGAAATTATTACTTTAGTTCAAAATACAGTAACTTCATCTCTATAAAAAAACATTTAAATTAAAGCACGTTGTACTTCAATTAATGACTCAGCACTATTTTTTCCCCTTTTTTGTTATAAGTTTGGTTAAGGTCCACTATTCAAATTAGTGAAAACAAAGATGGAATCAAATTAAAATCTTTCAACAATTTTACCTTGTAGAGATACACTTGGAATATAACATATATATATTTGCTCCATCCCACTAAGATATTTAATGTGCTTGAAATTATAAATGATTTCTTTGTTCTTCATTTTTTTTTGTCAATTTTGTATTTAAAATTTGGTCAAATTTAAATCTAATTATACTAAAATCTATACAAATTTAGTCTAAATTGTTTGAAAATCGTGTATTAATAAAATCTTTAATTTAATATTTATCATTTCAATAGTTTAAAAATGAGTTTTATAATGCCTAAGTGTGTTAAATAGATATATTTTATATAGCTAAAAATAAATTACACCTCAATAAATAAATTATATTATAATTTGAAATGAATAAAAAAAGAAAACTAGTCTATTTTAGTGAGACGAATCTAAATTATAATTTGAGATAGATAAAAAAGGAAAACTAATGAATCTTAGTAGAACCGACAATACTATATTTGTGACGGACAAAAAAAGAAAACTAATATTATATCTAAGTGGGATGAAGAAAGTATCAGCAATGCACCTTCCAAGCCTCTTATATAAAGCAGTGAACTTTTGGTGCTCAGAATCACCAAAGTTCTTTTCATACTCGTACCAAAATAGCAAAATATATCTGCAACCTTGGTTGAGCTATGGTTAGATACAAGGTGAAACTCGCCTTCATCGAGAATAATGTGAAAAGAAAAGCAACATACAAGAAGAGGCTCGAGGGGCTTATGAAGAAGGTAAGTGCACTTGGCACCCTTTGTGATATTAATATTTGTGCTATCGCTCACAGCCCTTATGATGATCCTAAAGTAAGGGTTTGGCCAAGCAATTTGGGAGTTCGCTATGTGATCTCACAATTCAAAAACATGTCACTGCTGGAGAAAACAAAGAACATGCTAAATCAAGAGACTTTTTTGAGGGATAGGATTGTCAAAATCAATGAACAAGTAAGGAAGCAACAAATTGAAAATCGAGAGAAAAAGATCACTGAATTGATGTTGCAATGCTTGGTTGAAAGAACTAAAGTACAAGATTTATTTCAGCCAGACCTTAATGATCTTGATGGCATGATTGACCTAAAGTTGAATCAAATAAATCAAAGAATGGAGGCTTTGAAGGGCTCAGCATCTGCCCAGCAAGTTTCACACCCTCTGCCCCAAAGCCCAGTGATGGCTATGCAACAAATTGGATCATCTCCACCAGCAGCACAGATTCCTCAATGGGTCTTTGAATGGATTAATCATCCATCACAAGGTATGGGGTTCGGTCAAGTCCAGGAGAATCAGATCCATCATGGCCGTGGCAAATAATTCAAGCAGACCATTTCTTGGTTTTTCTTTTTTTTTTTAGTTTTGTTTTCAAAGGAAATCACAGTTCTAGACTTCATTCTACTCAAAATTCCTTTGAACTTTTAAATTATCTCATGTCATGTTTAGCCCTTTTAGTTGTAATTCTCACATTTCCCCTTTGTTAATAAAATCAGCACAATCTTTTCCCTTTATTCTTTGATCTTTAATGTTTTATGTTGTATAGTCCTTTGATTTTTTTTTTTTTTTGTGGGTGTGAAAGAAGAAAATTTTTGCAATCATTCCAGAGAAATTACATGGTGGAAGAGATAATTAGTTTCTTAAAAACACTGATGAAAGTTTTTTGAATTCCACTTTACAAATAGATAAAAGGTAGAATTATTATTGAAAAGGCCTCAAAATTAGGCAAAGGGCACGGGCTTCTATAATTGCACCGTGTATCGCTTTATTTTGGCCCGCTCCAAAGAATAAAATGATTCTTAAAACGTTTTTTTCCTTAAAGAAAAAAAAAACGTACCATTTTTTTCATTTTTTTCCTTTGATCTTTAATGTTATTATCAATTGAAAATCATTTGTACAAAAAAGGATGAAATCTTGGATGTTGGAAGATGAGGTTGTGAATTTTCAATTTTCATGTTAGTGAGGGCTGAGATTTTTGGGGTTCAATGCGAGCTTTTGGAATATTACCTAACTTGTACTTTTTATATTGATATATGTATATATAAAATTAGTAAAGTAATTTGAAAACTCAAATAATACTATATTTTTGAAACTCAATAACATTAATATCATAATAAAAATATATTAAAAAAAATCAAAGAATCACTTACATATTATTCGTCTAATATTTTTAGACACAAATATACTAATTAAGTATACATAATCTACTTGTTATATCAAATATTTTCAATTGATTATATAGCTAAGCCATTTAATTTTTCTTAAAAAATGAAAGTTTAGATTTTTTTCAGTAACAACATTATTATATATAATAATTCAATAAAAAATCACATAACACATCAAATATACACATCCACCAATCATAATCTTTAGCCTCTATATTTTACATCTTGCGAAATTATAAAAAAGAAAGAAAAGAATGCAACAACATATTGCCAAACAATTTATCTATATACAATAATCCTCTAAAAACAAAATTACCAAGCCAGCCTTTAACAAAAAAATAAAAAATTGCTCACTCTTCAAAACAATAAATATTCATTAACTGTGTTATAAACAAAAATAAAAACTAAATAAATAGCAAAAATACTTAGAATAAAATATTAATTAAATAAAAAATAAAAATGGAAAATTTAAAGTAATTGCATATTTTAAAAAGAAATATATATATATATATATATATATATATTTTTACCTCGCAAGACAAGACACACTCTTGAAGCCAAACCGTGAAGAATTTTTCTCTGCCAAAGAGGGAGAGATGATTAGATGGCCATAAGTCGTTTTTAGTATATAAAAAATGTCAACCAAATCTAATGGCTAAAAATGAGACTAAATAAAAGAAGAAGATCTAATGGTCAAGAATTGAGAAGCATGGGGATCGTATAGCTTATCATGGGAAGGATTAATGTAATTTCTTTTTTTTTTTTTTGGATTAATCATTAATATACTTCATTTCCAGGAAAACAAAAAATGAAATTTGGGGGCCCTGAAGCTTGCGGGCCCAAAACAATTGGTTTGGACAAATTTGTTCAGGGCCCGCCATGATGTTATCTATACATATAAGCATTAACATTAAAACTCAAAGATTTCAAGTCATCTAGTAAATTTTTTTAAAATATCTTTAGTTGGATTTCTTTTCTTATTTTCTAGGGAAAAAAAACTATAGTAATTTAAGTATGTTTGATAAAAAGAAAAGAAAAGCATGTTTGCTAAAGAAACTTTGTTTAAAGGAAAAAAAAGGGAAGAAATAACCTTTGTTTCCTCTGTTTTAGGGGTAGAAACAGATTAGCCTCCAAATTTTTTACTTTCATTTTGGGATCTGTTTTTGTTGCACTAATATGCTGGCCTTTGATTTATGAGTGGTGTTAGCTCTGTACCTTTTGTTGATTGTTTATTAATGAATCTATTTATTGGTTTTCAAAAAAAAAAAAAATTTGAATGATATTTACTTAATTTCCAAGCCAGTGTTTCACACTGGAATAAGACACAGAATTTTATTACCACTTCGTGCAAGGAAATGCCCTCACTCAAGTTCATTTTATCTCCAATGGCATTTCTCTTCACTTATTTAGGATGTATATATATATATATATGTTGTGTCTGCAGCTTATGATAAAGTTTCAATTTTATCAGGTTTTTTTTCATTTTATCTAAGTTTCTATGTTCGGGTTTGATAGCTTCAGGTATCATCAGATCAGATGTATATTTTTGTATAATAAACATATTTCACTCATATAGTTTCACAAAAAACTTCTTTATTTAAGGATTCAAATTTCACTAGTAAAATTAAATGTTCGATCATTAATTACATTGATAATAAGAATATATAATACAATAATTTGTTTTCGATTAATAACTGTTTTTAACTTTTATATCAAAAATAAGAAAAGAACCTTCAAATGAGACAAAGTGAATCTTATCAAAATAACGTACCATTCTAATGCTTTCAAGGGTAAGACAACTCTTGTATTTAAAGCATCCTATGTTTACATGCACTCCTAAGTTAAGCATATACTTACCTAATAGAAATATCTTAGTATACTATAGTATATTAAGGAAAAAAATGTACTCCAATTTGTTTGGTCATAGACTAAAAGCACCTTTCAATTTTGGATCCAAGTGTTGAAAGGTGGAGAATAGTTTCAAAGATTGGAAGTCCAAGATTGACTGCACTCATTCAAACAAATAATTCGGGCCCTCCAAAGAAAAATTCACTCGGAGCAAAGATTCTAGTCCTAGTTGATCAAGAATGTTTCTTCCTGATATATAATTGCATTTTCAGTTCTAGGTATTTTTCAATTCGTTTTGGTTGCCTTGGTGAATTACCAGGGCACTTAAGCTAATGATTCCGACAGTAAATACACTATTTAACTGCTCATATATATTTATTTATTTTTTATGCGAACAGTTTATGCACTATGCCATGCAGAAATGGAGATTCAATATGAAATCAATTAGACACCATATGTTGTGACTTTTGAAATTAGGCATTACTTTTGAAAAGATTTTAATGGTAAGAGTCAAATATTTTAGTCCAACTCGTGAGAGTTTCGTTTACCGTAGAAAAGAATAATTAATGACAAGCTGGTAGTTATATTCCAGGCTAATAATTTAGTAACCATAAAATAAAATACCTATATGAATAGGATTATTTGGTGAAAAGTACTTTTATGATTTATTTTCGTATATCAAGAAGCCAAGTAAATTTAAGTCTAACCAAATGAAATCTGCGTAATGACACGTAGATACCTAAGACTTTTTTTTATTTTGTAATTTTGATACTTAACATAAAATTGATGTTCAATTTTGATATTTTTGACTTAAATTTTTCAATTTCCATCAAATCAACCATAAAAATCAAAATGCTGAAATTTTTAAGGGCAAATTAAAAGCCCATTTTTCACCTCTCACTTATCATCTTCTTCAAGGGTCATGTTCATGTCTCTACTGGTGTCTGTTTGTGCCCTTATTCTTCCCCAGCTAGTGATTTGGATATCTAAACCTTAAGTTCACTAAAGAACTTGACAAATTCACATGTTAATTTGTTGATTTTGTTTTCCAAACTAGGCAGTTTTTTTTGTTTCGGCGTGTTAATTTTTATGAATCTTAATAGACAGTTCAAATCATATTTTTTAAATTTTAAATATCATTCATTAATTGCAGAAAATAACTTTGAATAATAAAATTTAACATGAGAAGAGAAGACAACCATAAATTTTTTTAAAAAACTTTAAATCTCATTCATTTGAATTTTGATTTGACAAACAACTTTTATATAAAAAAACAAGAGAAGAATAAAAAAATTAAGTATTACCGATTAGAAAACATAACTTTAATGAAAATAATAAATTTTTTAAAAAAAACATGGCAGAGAAATTGAATACCATAAAAACGAAGCAGATGATAAATAATTGATATAAGTGACTAAGTGACTATAAATATCTATCGTAAAAAAAAATGACACCTTTTTTTACGTAAGAGTAAATGACACTATAGATATCTAGCGTATTTATATTTTAACTGTGGTGATTAACTTTTTTTTTTTTTTGGTATTCGATGTAAAATCAAAGTGTAATTTTGATTTATCTATTTGATCGGACAGAAATTGAAAAATTTCCCATTAAAAGTATTAAAATTGCACTTTGATTTTACATTAGTATCAAAATTGTAAATAAAAAACATTTATTATTTGATTTGAAAAACATAAATACATTAGTATTCTACAGTGTCAATTATTCTATATTCATGTAATTTAAGTTACAATAAATTATGCAATTCTCATTCTTTTTTTAAGATCTTTTGCGGATATTAGGAATATTTTAGTTCAAGATAGATGATTTGAAGTACTTTTGGACAGTTGTAATTGAATAGTGCACATTGTGCGCACATTTTACTCATAATTCATATACTTTGATCCTTTTGTGTATATAAAGAATAAAAATAAAAGTTAAATCTCTTAGTAGCCTTTTGTCTACCAGTGAAACTGCAGTAAAAATTCTGAAGATTAATGTTACTTAAATTCAACTAACTTTGATCCTTTTCTAATTTGTCCCCCCCCACCCCCAACCAAAATAAATAAAAGATGTAAGTACATGATTAAAGCAAAAACAACATGGATGAAAAAGGAGCCCCCTCCCCACTGGAAAACTAAAACAACTTAGCAAAGAAGGCTCAAGAAAGAAAAGTTCATGAGCATCTTCTTGAGGATTTTGGTATTACATCCTTATCATGTACAATTGTACATCCCAGTTATCTAATTAGATGAACCAATCAAATTAAAGCCAGAGGTAGATCACAAGTAGATTTTCTTTTTTGAGTAAATCATAAGTAGAATTAAGAAGATTTTGATAGCTATCTAGTATTTGAGTAGTTTCTTGATTAATTGGAGGAAAGTGTAATACTTCTAATTTATTATGGGTATTGTCTGATTATATCTATTTCATTTAATTGGCATATTTGACTTTTCTGGATTTTGCCCACCTGGATATGAGACTATTGGCTGAGTACTACTAGCAAATGAGTTTAAGAACATATTCTTTCTTCCTTTTTTTCTTAATAAAAAAATTATACCTT
>SRSM01000391.1:0-55038 GCA_019593545.1 Apocynum venetum
AAAAAGATCAAATGCAACAGTTACAACTATCAACCAATCCGAAATAGATCCAATTTCTCAATGATTCGATTCAATACCTGGCATTATAATTGAATTCCAAATTCAATTCTGCAATATCTCTGCGTCAATTCGAAACGTAATTAAAAGATTATCAGACGCATAAAAATAACTCGGATGAAAGTGATAGATCTTCAATATTGTCATGCAATCTTACTGCCAATAAAACAGTCAAAATCCAAAAGATTTTAATTCTGGGGCATTTGATTCAGAGACGACAAAGTACAGCACAATCTCGGCTGTAAGAGGTGGAGAAAGGAAAGATCCAAATTTTACCGAACCGTAATAAAAAAGAAATAGCTAGATTCCAGAAGAAGATCAAAACCATAGAAAGATCAACAACTATGTTCGTTAACATAATTAAGAATCTCCGATCAATCATCTGAATCCTTCTCCATGTAATACCTTCACAATAGCCGCATTCACGCAATGAATGTGATCACGTTTTTCTCTACAATTTCTTCGTTATATTTCAATGAATATACGTACATATCCCGCCGAATCACTAACACGCCGAAGAAAGGTGGTTAGTTAACTTTGCTTTCTCTTCACTCTCTCTCTCTCTCTCTCTCTGAAAAATACATTTCTCGTGAGAGCGTCGAATGCGTAACTTTCTCTTTACGAGGTCCCTCCCTCTTCTCTCTCTCTCTCTACATTTATTTATATGTAGATGGAGAATCAGTTCCTCTCTCTCTAAAAAGCAGAGAGAATAAAATAGTGACGGCGGTGGGGTAGATATTCTGGTAACGAGGTCGGTGTCGTTGTCAAAAGAGGCAAGGAAAATATAAAGGAAATAGCGTACGACGTCCGCTTTTTAGCTTTCAGGATGATGACGGTGGCGGACGGGGGAGCAGAATGTTCCGTTCATTCGACGCCGGCGCTCCTTTGTTTTATGCTCTGACTTTTCAGTGAGTCAGACCTCGGTGTTTTTTCTGGCAGTAGTTAGAAAAGGCTAGGCCCAAGCGGCGACTAAATTATAGGCTAATCGTGGCCAACTGGGGCGCTTCTTTTTAGCAAATAGTTTTTTCAATATATATATATATATATATATATATATCATGTGTCTTTAATTGTCTTTTAATTTATTTTTTTTAAAAACAAAACAAAAGTGCCCTTTTGTTTTACCCCTTGTGCTCTAACCTGCATTTTTACTTTCGAAAAAGATCTCCTTTAAAATACTTGGTGAAATATCTAACATAATCTTTTAATACAGTACATGATAATACACAAGATTAGCAATATATTCAATATATATATCTTGAATACATATATAACTAATAAGAATTAAATATATTTAAACGTTTTTATATATTTGATATTGTGACTAATGGTATTTTCATTAGCACACAACTTGAGCGTTTTCTTGGTATAGTGAACTAGGCAATAATGGTTATGTACAAAAAAAAAAAATCAATAATTTTATAAACCATATAAAAAAAATCAATAATTAGAAACTAAAAATTGTATATATAAATCAATAAGTGCTGAATGATGTAACCGACAACTGAGTACAAGGAGTAGCATAGAAATGATACTAAAAAGAAGAAAAAAAAAATGATGATGATGATAAGTACCATTGCACAACTCTATTATAAGTTTGACATTACCAAATTTTGAAAAGGAAAAGAGTTTATAATTGTAGTTAGGTGAATAGGAAAATGTGAATCAGATTATGATGATCTGATTTAATAGATGGAGATATGTATCGCATTTTTAGAGAGCAGGCACAATCTCTGAAAGATAAGTATATGTTGAAAAGAGTTAGATTAGTTATTGCATTTGAATAGTTTTTTAAAATTTTATATAAAGAAGTTTGATATGATTTTTTGTATTTTACATTATTGATAAATTTATAAAATATATTAAATAATTTATTTGAGCATACAATTTTAATTAAAAAGTATATTTTATGTACATGGGTAAGATTCATATATGAGATTGAGAAAATAATTTAAAATTTAGATATGGTAGGCATTTTGATTGATTTTTTTAAAAAGAAAATTGTGATTGTTTGGGATTTTTTTATTTTTTTGTGTTGTATCAAAATAGGCCTAATTTCATTTCGTTGTGCTGTTATATTTTCACTTTTTATGGTAAATTTGCTAATATTTGATAAAAATGAAGAGAAAAAATGTCGATCCAAATTTTAATTATAATTTTTGGAAAACCAAATAGATTTTTTTTTCTTTCACAATTGTGAAGCGATTTGTGTTTTTTGATAAGATTTGACTAGATGAGATTCTCAAGGAATGGAATACAGTATGACTATAGCATTGCAACCACTTTATTCTTTTTTAACTCTTTGGTTCAGTATTGCTTCTGAAAGATAAGATGGTGATTAATTGATAAGATTTTTTCCTTTATTAGAATAAATATAAAATTTTAGTTTAATTAAACTAAAATATTAATATATTAGTCTTTTAGTTCAAATTAAATATTTATTTTGACTTGATATAGATATTAAAAGATTCTTTGACCGTAACGAAATTAACCCTTTATCCTTATTATTTATTAATTTAGTAGTGAAAAATTATTAGAATGTCATGTAAATTATTTAAATTAAAAAATTTATTAGTGATCATTTAAATGAAAAATATTTATTTTAGTAAATTGAAATAATATATATATATATATATATATATATATATGCGTGTTCCTAACGCACTAAGAAAAAAAAAATCATTTTCACATTTTTATATTGCGTGGGAAAGTTTTGTCTCCAATAAAAAAGAAACGTTTCCGGAGGATCGCACTGGACCACTGAAACAATGTATCGAGTGAACAAAAAAAAAGAAAAGGAAAATGAAATATATTTTGAAATGAAACTTTATTAATTATACATATATATAAAAAAAAAAAGTATATCAAACGGCGTTGCATGATAATTTTCATTACTATATATATATATATATATTTTTTTTTTTTTCTTATGATGGACATGATAAATACAGGAAATTAGTAATCTTATCATCTTTCACCAAGAAATATCATGTTAGAAAAGAAAAAAAAATAAGACAAATAAAGTGATCATGTCTAATGATTAAATTAATCTTTCTTTATAATTAGAATAATCCATTACGGAAGCGCTTTGAATAATTAATGAAATCGAAGGTTCAACGATTAAGAAATCAGGTAGCAGTTGCATATTGAAGTACTACTACTATTATGATTCTCCAAAATATCTAGAAACAATTGAACATTGAGGACTTAGAGCGGTCTAGTGGAATTAAAGGTAGAGAAAATTACGAGTAGGTACTGGATTAAAGGTTCTAATACTTGTTTCTCGAATTTAACTTTTTATATTAGTTGCACAAGAGGTTGTAAGAAATTTCCCCCCAAAACTACTCACTCCTGTTGGACTGGTTTTTATTTTTCATTTATCTCAAATTATATTTTATTAAATAATCAAAAAATGCAATATATTTTTTAAATGATCTAAAATACACCTATTCAATACATTTTATTATTATAAAATTTATTTTTAATTAAACTATTGGAATGTTAAACATAGGAATCAAAATTTATAAAGTACTGCTATGATTAGGCAAGGTAGTTCGAAGTATAAAAATCTAACCAAGTACCCATGTGCTATGAAGGGAAAATAAACATAATATAGAAAAAAGAAAAAAGAAAAAAGAAAGAAAAAGTGGTTGGTTTAGGCCATAAATAAATATTAGTACTATATAAAATATTGACTGAAAAATGGCATTACGGAAAACATGCGCCTCGAAGTAGGGGCCAATAAGTCATGTAGGACTCATCTGCTCCCCTTTCCCATTCATTTTTGTCAAACCCTAAATCTATTTGCACACCAAACATATTGCCCACTCACATCGGTTAATTGACACCATAATAATAATAAAAAGGATGGTTAGACTTGAAGACAAGATTACTACGCAAAGTGTTAGAAGAAGGGAAAATGAGAATTCTAAAAGATGGAACATTTCTCACAGAAAACGCCAACATTTCTTAAGGATTTAGTCAAATTTGGTAATTTGTACCTTCATTTTATATTAGATTAGATGTTTTTTATTACGTGTTATACTAAAATATTTGATTTTTTTTTATAAAAACTAAAATTCCATCCGTCCGAAAATTGAATATACATTTTTTACTTTAATTAAAAATTAACAAATGAATTTGACTTTTTAATTAATACATTTGTTACTTTTTAATTAATTTATCAAATTATTATTTATATTAATATAATAAATTGTGAAACTATAAGATATCGATATGCAAATTCATTAAATTAAATTGGTGAGCGGTGAATATCATAAGTTAGTAAAATATAAATCAATTAAATTAATGAAATTATTAATGAAATTTTGAATAAAAAATATAAAATAATTTTTTAAAAGAAAAGTAAGTATTAAGTTCCGTACAAATTAAAATAAAATTATGTATATTCAACTTCAGACATAGGGAATAATTCATTCATCATTTTTTATAAGATATTGTAGAAAATTTCATACGGATCAATAAATCATTTTCCTTCGTACTATATACTTTTATTTATTTTAGTTTTTCTTGAAAAAAAAATTTGTTATCTCATTCTCACTCTTAATAAAGTATTGATTAATTTATAAATAACATACAGAATAACCCTTAAAAATTACAAAACATATTATAATTAGGAATAAGAAATTTTGTTTAATTCATATTATAAAAAAAGGACGAAAGTATTTGATTTGATCATTAAACTTTTTTAATGTATATGAATTATTAATGTATCTTATTTTACATTTAGTTTAAGTTTAAGAAACTTTGTCTCTTTTTACACACGGCTTTTTCAATATGCACAAACCATCAAATCAAGCCAACGATCAATTCTGGTGAAGAAAATTGTGAAATGAAATATCTCTCTCCTTATCCTAGCCTGTCTTTATTCATTTTTAATTTTGCTAGGATTCTAAGGATCGAATTTTTTTCTACACTAGCACTTCTCATTTATTCATTTTCTCATTAATAACACTAGTTAGTTTGCTTGTAAATTTAATCAAATCAAAAGACTACTCTTTGATCCATTGGATTGAAATTAAGAATCACGAGTTTTAGGAACCTTTAAGTGAGATCCTATATCCAAATAGCACATCTGGTTGCAAAATTGAATTTTCTAGCCCATCATTCTTAAATTGGATTTAAATTTCTCTTGAAATATGAATTCATTTATTGTCATAAATTTATAAGATGCTAGAAGCAATATATCTTGTTATTAAACAGATTTCTATATACCCATCAATCACCATTGACTTACCCATTCCATGGAGGCACACACACATATAAAAAATACCTCAACGCTCGGGTCTTCATAGTTTTCAAATATTGATAGAATTATTTCTTGTAAAATTCTATTGACAATTTTATCCCTAACATAAGATTTCAATTAAAGAAGTAGATTAGATTAGTCATAAATTATAACATAAATAAACATACGATATGGTTTCACTAAAATTTTACAAATTAATATTCGAAAAATTCTTGAGTGTCTTTATTAATTTTTCTCAATATAATTTTACAAACGAGTCCAAATTATGAGTCTGGCTCCAAAACTTTACAATGATATATCTTTTAGAGGGGAAAGATGGATGTATTTATTTTTTATTATAAGAAATAAATTAACTATTGGAAAGTCATTTACATCAAAAGAGCCTCTCCTATCACACCAGACACTAAGAGATGATTCCAAGACCAAACATCAAGATTATGTGCTGATGTATTACAAAAATTGTGAACACAATTTCAATCCCTAACATTGGTTCAAAATATATTTAACCTTTTTTAAAAAATTGAATAAATGGATATCAATTCTTTTAGTATTTGATTAAAAATGTAATTCTCATGATTGAATTAAAAAAACTTATTTTCTCAGGAATCAAGAGCCAAAATAAAAGGGTAGAATAACCAAAACCATCGCTTTTATAGACCCCAAAAAATTCCCTCCCCAGAACTCTGGAAATATCTTCACAGTTCACATCTGGAAAATCGCTGAGCAAATTGGTCCCACAAACTTATGATTTTCTTATAAAATTACTCCATCCATACATTTTTATAAGATCCAAAAGAAGAAACTCACTTGTATCAAAATATAAAATATTGTATTATTTTTTATGATTATTTTATTTAGTATTAATTATTTTATTCTATTTTTTTCTTGTTCAAAAAATAATAAATAATCACTGAGAGAGAAAAAATAAATATTTCTTATTTCAAGTATGAAAAAAAATAAAATAATTTATTATTTTATATAAAATTACTTAAAACATCTTATGAAAAGGCATAGAGGGAGCATATAATTTTAACCTCAAAATATTATATTTGTTGCAGTTATATTTTAATAAAATTATCAATTGTGCCATTTAAAATGCAAAAAAGAGTATCAACTTTAACATTCAAATTTCCTAAAAAAACTATTAACATTCAAATTATTGTAGCATTTTAAAAAGTAAAATTAATAATTGTACATATAAAACAAGACGTAGAACCATAAAATATAGAGAGTATAATTAATATTTTTCACAAAAGGAGGAGAATAAATTCCAAAAATCATAATTTTAGTGGGCTAAATTTGACAAAACCCCAAAACAATTTTAAAAAAGGCATATTAGAATTTGATACATGATTCTATCCACTCCTAGAATAGAAAAATATATAAATTATCTCCTTATATTTAAAAATTTATATAACATGCATTAAAGATTGTACATTTTATTGTACAAAAATAGTTTAAATTTTTAAGACACATTTTAATATGAATACCAAATTTACATAAATTTTTTTACCACTAAAAAATGGAGCCGGACCTACCCGCACTCTGGAGACCGGGTCGCCGTTTGGTAGCCCCTCAACTCAGCTAACCAAAACAGGCGGAAGGGCCATGAGCTAACCACAACTGCGTCAGCAAACTGAGCCAGAAGTTGCATTGTAGGCGATACAGTTTGATTTTGATATGTATAGTTCTGATTTGATCAACTGAGAGGCCTTACTTGAAGTTTCTGTTCCAATGGTGGCGGTGCTGAATAATGGGCCTTCATTGGTTACCATTGCATCATCACCAATGCTATGTTCCAATAAGCCACAGCTGAAGTTTTCAAGTTTCATTCATGGAGTTTCATCGCAGAATGCCAATGTCTTGTGCAGATTCAAATTCAAGTCTACCACAATTAGGTAACCCTGCTCTGGTTGTGTGTTTTTTTTTTGTTTTCCCCTTCTAAGTTATCTAGAAGTAAATCTTCTAAAAGATTCTGTTGCATCACAAGAATGCTGTTTCTACGGTGGTTTTGGTTAATTCAAATTGATTTATTACTGACGGATGTACCATCTGATAGAATGAGACAAGTTGAACAATCTTTTCTTGCTTACTAATATTGGGAGGATTTAGTTTCCCTGTGTACACACAGTTCCGTACTGCAGGATATCAAGATTTGAATTTTCTTACATCCTATGGCTGTGGAGTTTTACTCTTGTACTCCCTTCTCTACTTCTTGGCACTAGAACACGTTTGCTGCAATTATTAACTTATTGTAAATTATCTTCGTTTGAGAAAAGTATGCTACAAGCTTAGCTATATCTCTTAAGCACTCAATTTCTATAAATATGCGGAAAGTACAATCGCTGAACCAGATAAGAGTTGTTTCTTGACTTTCATTTTATGTCCCATGACTGAGTTGCATTGATCTGTATCAAGTTCCTTAGCAGTTTTGAATGTTGAATGTGGTTGATGTTGGATTCTAGCCATAGCCCATAATTATCTTGCCTAATAAATATTTCTGTTTAAAAGGTAGATAAAATTCTTTTTTTCTGTATATTCATATATCCATGTTAATTCTGAAAGATAGACGCGGAGTTTCTAGCTGCAAAATGCAGTGGTGGGCATCAGAGTTCCTGTGGGAAGAGAGGATCATATTTGAATTTTATATAATTTTCTTCTTTATTGTTTTTGGCTTTCTTGAAAAGATGATGCTTGAAATACTATTTAAATCAGACTTAGCTTTTGCAATGTGGCTAGTGTCCTCCGAGTAACCCATCAGATTGTTTCATCTGCATCATGTGTTGCATTCTCAAAGTTTTAGTTGCCTATAAAGTTTCATTTGCCTATCACTTTTGTTTTCCTGATAAACTTACTCATATTCTTTATCTTGCTGCCCTCGAGAATCTTACTTATAGATAAATGACTAATTTTCTTTTGGTCATTCTTTGTCTTGGTATTACCATGCAAAAATCCCAAAATTAGATTGTTACTTGCACCATTACCTGCTTTTAAATAGAGACATATATTCCAGGTGCAGGACCAAATGCTTTCAACAGGATGGTTCTGAAAGTTATGAGGCCGCAACATCAGAGGATTTGCCAGAGGCAGACAGACAAGATAAGGCTGCTGATAATGTTTCAGGAAGTGTAGAAAGCAAGAGTACAGGGACAGGAAGTTCATTTCTAGCCAAGCTAATCATAGTCCTAAGCATAGCTTTGACGATTACTCTGATATCCATTGGGCTTAGGCAGTACAATCAAGGCTCTCTGCTTGGAATTCAGTTACATAGACCTGATACTTCATCTTTGTCCTCTTTGCCTACAACTACCGGTGGTTTTACTTTCAAAGCTTTTGGATACAAATCATGCTCCCAGAATATGCCCCAGGGTATGATATTTTACCCCCCTGAATGCAATGTTTCTAGATTCCTCCTCCATTGCTTTTTCAGCTTTCCCAAAATAAGATCGGGCAATTTCCTAGTTCTCTTCTCTTTCACTATGACTTCTCATATTTCAAGTCACAAGGAAAAGGAGGATGAGACATTGCTTAATTCTCAAATTATTATAGATTTTCTTCATCATATCTAATTTCCTGGTTTCAGATGGATATACTTTTGGCTGCTGATGGCTGCAGGCTGTGGACTTTTTATCAGTGAAGAGGCATTGAATATTTGGGTCTGTTCTTTGCGCTGGTATTTCTGTTTCACTTATTTCTGTTTTCATTTGATCACTTTTTCTCGCTACTTTCCAGGATAGAGTGTTTATCCCGAGCTTATGTATAAATGCTGTAGGTTGGCACAACCTTAGCACGGATGCTTTCACTGGATGGTTCATGGCAATCTTTTGTTGAGTCATTTTCTAGAAACGCACCCTACATAGTGTCCACCATTCTCTGGGTTTACTGGTTGGTGGAGCTTTGTTTCTCTATGAACCAGTCTTTACCAGTTCTTGTTTCTCTAAATTCTAATAGTTAATAATTTTCAGGGGAGTTTGTATCAGTGACATGATACCATTTTACCTTGGGAAGCTTTTTAGACAATCCGGGGCATCAGATGATGTTTGTTCAAAGGTCTGTTCTATCTATGCGCTTTTCATATTGTGAAAAAATTATCTGTTTGATAGTTTGTTTATGATCCTTTCGTAGTTAGGAGTCGACAGGGATAGAGTAATGAGAATTCAACTTGTTGTCCAGAGATACGGAAATCTTGTGGGTTTTGGTGAGTTATGACTGTTAAATCCCTGAGCTTAGTTTCCTAGCACAATTCATATACTTGGATGTATGGAACAACTTGCATTCGGCATTTTGTTATGTCTTCCTTTTCTTTGATAAGTCACTTGAACCTTGAACATATAAAAATAGATATTTCATTCTTTTTTTTTTTTTTACAAAAAAAAATTTAAAAGAATTTGGTTACTGTTATATGTTTGCTCATCTGCATTTTGGTAATTTTTCATTGCTTATTAGGCCAATTATGTCCAAGGATATAGTTGGGTGATGGCTACTGGCCAGATACCAGCCAGGCAGCCACAAAATGTTGGAATGATTTCTTTGGAAATTTAGATTGCTGAATATGCATTCTACTACTGCATGTATTATCAGTACATAGTCTCTAAATATGGTAATTGAATGTTTTCACTCAAGAATGCATCAAAACAGATATTCGGATTTGGTATTTATTGACATGTGTATATAATTATAGAAATAGAATAGTTACAAGTATATTTGTATATACATATATAATTAGAATGCACACAAGTATACGTTAGACTGATAATTTTCTTATTCACCTTTCGCTAGTAATTTCCAAAGTATATTGTAATATCCACTTTTTTCTCGAGTTACCCTGCCAAACTTGATCTTTGACTTAATTTCTTGACTGTTTCTTAAACATATTTGCCTCTTATATGCAGTTGAAAGATTTTCCCTAGGAGTGCGAAATCCTACAGCTTTCCTAGCAGGGGCAATGGTTAGTGATAATGTACTTCGTAGTGTTTGCCAGCTCTTGGATATGCTAATCCTGATTCAAAGTGATTACTTAGTTGATGAGTCTCTATTCACTGCAAAGTCCTGTATGTTGTTACTTGATGAACCAGATTGACAATAATCAATGTCTAAGAATTTAATGCTCGAAACTGTAATACATCGTGTGCATTCTTTCATCTTAGTGCAAGAACTGACTACCAATGACTTGAATTTGTATCATTCAGAACTATATCAGAATGGTCTCTCTATTTAGCATGACACATGTTTTCTCTTTGGCTCGGTAAGAACTATTTGTATCATTTCTCTTTGGGTCAAATGAAATAATTCATGCTTTCTGATGTCTATGTTCTTTGTGCTTTGAATAACATCTTCTATCCATGACAATGACATCATAGTCTTTCTGCCTTGCACACTGAGAAGGCCATCTCCAGTCTAGGATCTCAAAAATTGTTCAATTTCTATTTTAGTCTTATTCATGTTTTGACCTCATCAGGGATTTTCTTTTCAAATTTTAATATTTCTGGGATCTCATGTAGTTTCTTGATTGCGATGACTCATGATGTTAAATATGCCTGGCATGTGGGTGTTGGCCTCACTTCAGAGTAAGTTGCTTATCAAATTATAATCTGACTGCAGGATATATCACCTGAGTTTTTCTTTGCTGGTGTATGTTGCGGTGGTCTTGTAACTCTTCCACTTCAGGTATTAGACGTCACTCTCTGTAGCATGCAAGATAACAAACAAAACCGCATGGCAAAGAGTTAATGTTTTCCTTCTAATCAGAATTCTGTTTGCTCAGTTCTGTGCTCTAGAGTATCATAGGTTGTGAACATTTTAGTGGGGGCATGTCGTGATTTGAGCATGATTATCATGCTTGAAAAGAAATCCACTGTATCAGAGTATTCACTAAGTTAGCTCTGTGCTTCATCTATTAATATCCATATGCGAGACTCGTTTTCTTTGATATTGAAGACCTTAGATTGCTACTGCATTGGGCTGTTGTCACAAAATCAGGAATTTGGGGAAAATCAAAGTAATATAAGCACTTTCTATCTTTTGTATATATGAGCTGATGCATGCTTCTGTATTTCCTACAATTGCAGTTGGCAATTGGATTCTTAATGAGAGAGCGCCCACTCTTTGCCCTTGCAACCGTTGCAACTGTAGTGGTATGCCTCATTTTTGTATATAACAAGGGATTTAGTATTGTATCTTAGATTATGGAAAGAATCTGCAATTCTACAGGGAATTTGGACTATCTTCCCATATGCCATGGCTTGTTTGACAGCATTATTCCTGTATCTGCGACAACGCTATTTGAGTTAGCTTCTTCTCAAATTTTTCCCAGTTCTAGGCCATTGTGGAGACCTCGGTAATTGTTTAGACATGCTTTCAAATGGACTAGTACTTGCATAAAAGATTGGATGGTTTTTGCAACTCTTGGTTGAATAACCATTCATGAGTCCTTCTATTGCCTTCATGTTGAAGGCTTTACAGATTGGACTTTGACCATAGAAGTAGCATAGGGTGATGTACATAATTACAAATAATTTATCCAATAACAATCCTTTTCCATGTATGGTATTGCGGTATCTATAACCGAAGACCCTAGAATAGAGCAGTATAATGAGGATCTCTACCTACTCTTCCCAATTATGATTTAAGCCTTTAAGGCTCTTTGCACTAAATCCTTCTGTGTTAAAGGGTGCATCCTTTTGCCATTTGAGCCGCAAGTGTCCGCTTGTATGAGACAAGTTCTAGCTAAAAGGCCTCAGACACCTAATTGAATACCTTTTAGTTCCCTTATGTTTCTCTCATTTTAAACAAAATAACTTGGCTAATGCATCTATAATGTTCAACTCAAGCACAAGCCTTAGCTTATATATGGGAGTATCGCCTGCTCAAACTTCCAACTAAAGGAGAGGCAGAGGGTTGTTTGGATGATATAAACTTCAGGTTTTCTAACAACTCATAATTGTTCACCTTTAGGGTTGATCCATCTATATAAACAACATAGATTACCAAACAACTCATATTTTATGTGTGAAACAACATAAACTCTTTCATACATAGGTACATAGCCATTAGCGCAGGAAATCAGTGAAACGTGCCAAACAAGCTAAGATCCTCAAATTTAGCATACAAGGATAAACAAGACAACATAAATCGTTTTGTGAAATAAATTTATATCAGTATACATTAATAATAAGTACTTCATTGATGAGCATTTCATGAGATAAATTATCGTTTCACACCTAAACCTAAACCAAGATAAAAAAAATTATGATACATCATTACCTCAACATATTAATTCTGAACTAATTTATGAGTCCACCTGATGCAAGATATGAAAGCTGAAGACTGTAGGCTTCTTTCAGCTCAGCCAATACTTCTGCAATGCTAGGCCTCCGCAAAGCATCTCTCTCAACAGACCTTGAAGCAATCAGAGCTGCTCTTCTCATGCTCTCTGCATCAAATGCTCCCTTTATGCTGTCATCCACTATCTCAAATGCCCCTGCCTGCAAGTATGGCTTTGCCTGCAATTGGCATTTGAATCAGAAAATGGGCTGTTGCTCTTTTATTATTATTACTAGTAAATTTGAGAGAGTAAGACATTTTTCATTCTCATCAAGCACAAGCAGGCAGACAATTGCTCAAGCAAAAGCAGTTCATGCCTCATTTCTCTCTATTTCGAACTCATAAGAGGCAAACAGTTCCATAGTAAGAATAAATTTACCCATAGAACCAAGTTGTAGGAATCTGGAGTGCCAGAATGGATGAGTGGCTCTCTACCACATATGAGCTCAAGAAGAACAACCCCAAAACTATAGACATCGCTCTTTTCTGTTAGTTGCCTAGTGGAATAGTACCTGCAGAACACAATATACACTGAGAGTGAGAATGAGTTCAAAATGCATAGAATCAACAAATAGAAATTCTTAGAGCTTACTCTGGATCTAGATAGCCAGCAGTGCCTTTCACGACAGTTGTGACATGAGTTGCATCAGCCTGAGTCATTTGCTTAGAAAGGCCAAAATCAGAGACCTTGCCATTCATGTCTGAATCTAGTAGTATATTGCTGCTCTTTATATCTCGGTGTATTATCCGCGGTTCACTTCCATTATGCAGGTAATCCAAACCTATGTTGGATGAACTTTAGTAAGAATTGGTAACAACATAGAGTATACATCTATAGAAAACATATTGACATAAGAGTTATCAAAATTGTTGTAATGAACTGGAAAAACAGTGGACCTAACATCTCAGAGAAAGTCCGTTCTTATATCACAAATCATCAAACTGTGCTTTTTTCTCTGTTGGCCTCATATAACCTAAACATGAAATATTGACCAAATATTCTAAGGTTCTGGGTGGAGATTCACCATATGTTTTCCCCAGAAAGTAAATTCCAAGTGAATGGGATGGGTTAATGAAGTCCTTAGAGTGACATATGCAGCTACAATGTGTCTTTTGTTTTTAACTGAAACATCAGGATTGCAAATTGCAACATGGAAAGAGAGGTTAAAATGATAACAGCTATGTTCCTTAGTTATCTATAGAACAGTGACTTTAATACTACTAAGTTCATCCAGATTAACTTTTGGACTGTATAACATCTTTAGATTTCTCAGAGAGAAACTTTATTGCAACTAAGTTGTACCTTTCGCAGCATCAACAGCAATTTTCAGCCTGCGAACCCAGCTTAATGTAATTCTTTTGCTGTTAGCACCTGAAACAGTCAATATCTTATTAAGACAAACAGAACAGCTCAATGCCTTCAGAGTAGAGATCATATAAAACTTGGGACTGTGATACCATAAAGATTATCAGCCAATGATCCACCAGGTAAATATTCATAAACCAATATCTGTTGCTTTGATTCCTGACAGAATCCTTCCAAAGATACTAGATTTTGGTGGCGAATTTGAGATAGAAGCGACACCTGCAAAGCGTTTAGAATCTATAAATACTCAATAAGTCCTTGCCAGTTGGGAAAAAAATTTAACTGGCATATCCAATCAACTTTCTTATACAATTTACATTGAGATCATCCTGCATATACAAACCCTATCGTTGGCCAAAAAAGCTCCTTTTTTCCATTTTTTTCCCTCTTCTGAAAGAGGCAGAACCAATTTTTAGTCCCCTTGTTTTAGAAAATGCATGTTATTTCCAGTGAAGAGGTCATTGGCAGGTAATAGCAAATTAATTTTCAAACATGGAGCAATCAGTAGATGGCTATCCTATAATAGGTAATCAATTTGTCAAGAACTTCACAATCAAGATAGGGCTACGATTGCTTAAAGAGAATATCTTAAGATAGTTGAGTAGCAGACCTCATTGATGAAAGAATCAGCCCCAAGCTGAGTTTTATCAAACCTCACTTTAACAGCTACTAGTTTTCCATCTGGAAGCTTTCCAAGGAAAACTGATCCAAAACTTCCACGGCCTACAACCTCCTTGAAGTTGTTCGTGGCTGCTTTGATTTCTTTATAGGAAAATACTTTTGCAGCATTCCAATTCCGGACATCAGCTCCAGTACCTATGCAGTGGAGAAAAGTTACATATAAAATGTACAGGATGTAAGCATGGAAAAATTAAGGAATCTTCATATCCTCATTTTTGTACTTGATTTAAATGTGACTCTAGATTCCTTTCTCCTCATGAAAAGTACTGAAATTGAAATGAGTGTGAAAGCAAGTGCTACTCCTCCAACTACAAGAAGTATAATTGCTATATGTTTGTGGCCCTTGTGCTTTCTTGGGGTGAAGACAGTGACTTGTGGAGTCTCAATTGTGCTTGAGAAATCATTGCATGTTGCCATGGAGAAGGACAAGCACAGATTCCCTGATGCTCTGCAGAAGTAATTGATGCATAAAGAGGCTGAATCTAAAACAAGAGATGAATAAGAAAAAAAGAAAAGAATTTATAAGCTTACCTGACTTCCAAACTTTCTAGGTTCAATGATTGTGGGAGGGGTCCCTGTAATTTGTTATTTTCTAGATTTCTGGATGTTACATCATGAAAATCAAATCCAAATTTTAGTAGTTAGTGACTGCTCTTTTATCAGTTGGAATACTGTGAGCAACTTATCATGCAATCTCACTCACAATAAGTGAAGGTCCTTTAACTCTCCCAAGCTGTCCGGAACTGAACCCTGCAGACTGTTGTTTTGCAAGTCCCTTCACACAGAAAGGTGGTAATACTTTTAGATCCATGTAAATTTCATAATCCAATGGCTGCATTAAAGAAAGTTCAACTGAAGTTCAGAGAAACTTACAAAACTTGAAGATTTATTAAGTCTTCTAATTCAGAACCAAAGGACGTTAGCTGGTTGAAGCTCAGGTTCCTGCAGTATTCAACTATAATTATTTGAATTCTGATATCTGAAACAATTACATAGTTCTCCAAGAATTGTAGATTACAGTTTCTCAAGCTGCTGCAGGCTACCAAGGTATTGTATTTCTCCAGCCAGCGAAGTGTTATGCAAATCCCTGCAAGCATGATCCTGGAGAACTCAATGGAAGGGAACAGAGAGTGGAAAATGCACGTGTATTTAAAGAGTTATCATGTAGTGAAGGAAGATCCTACAGGTTTTTAAGGTCCAGAAGATCACCAAAAGTGGGACTAATTGATCTCATTTTCATGTTGGAAAGCTCCCTGCATGGGTAAATAATTGCATCAATAAAACTTGAAAATTAAATGAATGGAAACAAAAAACCTCATGGAACATGAACGTACAAAGAAGTAACAAGATTTCCTTCACATGTTATACGTTCCCATGACTGAGGAGAGCATGGATCATCTTCCCATCCCAGATCCAAACCAGTGGAGTGTTGAATAACCTGAAGTGCTGAGACTGCAAACACAATGGGTATCAAAAAATTTATCACCTTTGATTCTAGAAGGAAAGTCAACCTGAGCAGCCCATGAAATCAGGATCATTATTTTAACCTGTGGTTGATGAAGTTTCTGGTGGAATGTCTAGAATTTCATATACTTCAAGTGCATTAATGAGTGGGTAGTAGTTGATAGTTTTCAATGTAAGATTCAAGCTTTTGATTCCCCTCATTGTGAAGAACAAATCATTTATCTCCCCACGGTTTACTGTGTAGTTTGATTGCAGAAGTTCCCCGTTAATCAATATATCAAATATTGGAGATACAGGTAGAATCCCAGCAAAGTAGAGGACAACATGGTAGTCTGCAAAACTATCAAGAGGCAAACTATATGTCAGGTCAGCCCACTTTGCCAAGACTCTTGCAGTCTGAAGAACAGCCATAGGAGGGCTTTCGGTCAGATTTGACCAATGAAAGGTGCTTTGCAAGTTAAAACCAGCTGACACATGAAAAGGACTGAAGTCCTTATCAGGGTCCCAAATTCGATCATACTGGTCCAGGGGATACCTATACAAAATATCAAGTCCATATTTTAGGTAAAAACTAAAAGAAACCTCCTGAGAGAAACACAGAAGACAATGAAAATTTCTTACCTAAGTGATCCATCTATATAACCACTGTTAATGCGATAAGATTTTCTAAGCATTTTTCTTGGGAAGTCTGCCAGGCCACTATGATAAGCTCCTTGAGGAAGTGGGCGCAATTCAATGGATGAAATTACAGGAAATCCCCCTCCAGGAATAGAATGGAAACACAAAGGGAGAATGTCTTTATCCACCGGCCATATGAATTCTTCAACCCAAGGATCCGTACTAGCAAGAGTTACAGTGGTAGTCATAGCTCTCCCAAGAGAAACAGAAAATGCAGGGGGTTTCTTTAGCCCATCATAATTCTTGTACACAAATTGGGTTCTGACAAGAACCAAGGACGATGCATTACTTAAAGGTATCCTATAACACTTCTTATTGAGAGAATCAAGGAAGAACCGCACCGGGAGACGAGATGAGGAGCCACCCTCAAGATAATCAACAGTTGTCACATTGCCAACATTTATATAAGCACCATCAGGTATCCAAGAAATATTAGATGAATCCACATAACCCACTGTCCCACCACATAATAAGCTCAAGAAACCTGTCAAATTATGTCCCAACCATGTTCACTCCTACATTTGCGTAATGTAGTATCCAAAAGACGATGAAATACAGAAACAAACAAATTCTTTTTCTTTTTTTTTGAAGAGTAGGAAAGAAAGCAAAATCAATATCTATGACAAAGACAAATATGGGAGACCTAAAACAAGTTTTATCTCTAAAACAAAGCCAGGAAAGCCATTGAAGTTCGTATCAACCCCGAAGGCTGCAAATTGTAGCAGTGAAAAAGAGAAGCAATTTGAACAAGAAAGTAGATAAGAGAGCGGGAATGCATACCATCTTGATCACAGAAAGAGACTCTTAAGAATCCAGTAAGAAATAGAAACCAAATGCAGTAACATATCCGCAGCTCCATGAAAAAGGCACCAGAAAAAAGAAAAAAAAAAACAATTTTGCTCTATATATCTTATAGGCCTCGTCAAAACTCGTTCAGAAATGAGGCCTTGAAGAAGCTCTGGCATTCATTCGAGCACTTGACCAGCAAAAAGACACAGAAAAAAAAGGGGATAGCGGGAGTGGGACAAATGAAATGGCTTCTTTCTGTTTAGCGGTTGGCAAAGTGAGAGAAACAATTGAGTAGAGTAGAAGGTGTGATCCTGACTTTGATGGTGTCTCCAACGGCATAAAAAGAAAGGACCGACCAGTGTACTGTGGAGAAAAGCTTCAAGATTACTATGATAATGGATCATGACGATCATTGTTTCCGTTAGGTGACAGAGTATGACTACAAGTGATCAAAAGCCAAAAAAAAAACTCCAACTTCTTCTATCTGAAAGCACAAATGATCCACCATTAAAGAAAAAATGCAGCCTCTGAAACATCGAATTTTGTGTGACATTGTCAAAAGTATGCATTTTTTTGTGGGGTTAAATGATTTATCTGATTAATCCAGTGCACATTATAGTTATGCAACTCTAGATATTTACTCTTTCTGTGTACGTTGTTTTACTCTCAATTTCTTGTCTAAAAAATATCAATAGTTTTATAATTATCTATACACAATTATAATATTTTTTCAATCTTACGAGTTAATGTCCTAAAGTCAAAATTGTACTTATAAACGAGAAAGAAAAACTTAAATTAAAAGATATTTTTAAGTATAAAATTCTCATAGTACGAAATTAAAATGACTCAAAGGGAGGAATGATTTTTCGGGCATTTACTGTGAGTTGATGATGCTTAGGATACTTCAAAGTCCAGCATCCGAAGACCGAAGCAATGAATGATCCCTAGTCCCCTTTTTTGGCTGCATGAATGCCGCTAATCATAATTAGTTATCTTCCTGATCAAGGGATAAAAGTCCAGTTAGTCAAAAAGCTACAGGACATCATAATTCACAACAAATGATGGTTACAGTGTTATTAGTTGTCCATATTCACGGTAGTTCTCTAAAATTACACAACCCCATTGACATGACTACACTTTTGCCTATTTAAAGTTTAAACCATTCCATGTCCCACAAAAATAGTCCTATTTCTTTTTTCAATTAAACTAAGAACTATAATTAATATAATCAAAATAATTATTTTGCTTAATATTTTCCTCGCATATCTCTCCATTATCTGTTAATACTACTAGATAACATGTATTACTTCATTACACTTCATTTGTGATAATAAATTGCTCTTGGATTTGGAACTAAAGAACGAAACATTAAGATATTAATAAATTAACTACCCTTAAAAAAGGAAGAAGCTTGCTGTTCTGGTCGACAAAAGAAAAATTAGAATATCTTTATTGAAAGGAGGGTAGTAAAAGTTTTCAAGTTCTATACTTAAAGGGAAAAAGAGAGAAAAAATCAAATGACAAAAATCTTGTCCCGATAAAGAATCGCCTATCTTCAATAAGAATGTGATTAACCCACAAATCTCTTTACTAAATAAGATGCCATGATATGTTTCTATGAAGTTTCTGTTTTTGTTTACTGATACATAATTGAACGTGAGAAGGGATGAGCTAGAAATTGTACATTAGAGAGCCAAATGGCATTATCCAAAATGATACAATGACTTCCGGTCTACTTATAGGGGACGGTGAAAGAACCTTCTTACTATATCCAATTCAACTTTTTAAGCCTTGACGGAGGGGAAAATAGAGTAGTAGAAGCTGGGTTTTCCCGTAAGCTTTAGTTCGTTGATTTGCTGGAATTGGATTATGTTGCCTACGAAAGTCTATAGCTGGAGGAAAATCCTTCGTTGTGTAAGCACATTTTACCCTATGTTTTCTTTGCTGCTGATTATAAACCGTTTGAGATTTTTATCCCACTTCAAGATTGCATTAATTTTCCATCATTAAAGACGATTACTTCAGAAAATATCAGAAGCTCCACCGCTAATTTCTCTAGCAAATTAATAAATCCAAAACAAAAAGAATCAAACTGTCCAAAATGTACCTCTCTCATTGACTGGGGACCTTCCCTAAGCTATACCCTCTCTCATCACAATCTTGCAGAAATTAACATAATACCCTAGATCATGTTCGTTCACAAATTCAAATACATGATGCCATCGGCTAGTGAATAACACACGTCACCTTTTATAGGACAGCAAAACTTGTATTGCCTCGTATCATTTCCTGGATAGCAAACCTAATATATAACCACATATCCTCACCTGCCCTTCTTAACGAAAGTTATAATACTCATCAAAATTTCTAAGCATGAGAAACATAAACAACTTTTGAGTCCCACCAAACATCCTGGCTGAACGTACCATGCGCAGAACCCACATGATCATTGCCTAGTGACTTAAATTTGACTGCATGGTAAACCACCCAGTGGAAACAAAATGAACACCAAGTCCACAGAGCACACAAGAACGAAGAAATGGTGAATTATTAAGTATACAGAGTATAAAGGTTATGCTCGTAGACGAAGCAAAGGACTCTACAAAAGTTAAAAGTGATGGAAATACCGACTTGCATTTAAAAAAAAACACTCATACTATCCAAAATTTGGATGATAGTGCAACTAGGCTATTGATACAACTTATACCCTATGTAATCTCTGGCCATGGCACAATGCTTTCCCTATATCAAAGATCCATAGACCTAATACTTGACAGAGGTAATAAGGTCCACTTGAGAGCCAAGTTTCTCATCAGCCACTTTCTCAGCTTTAATCCTCAATCTTGTCAACTGCTTCTTCCTCTCATATAATGCCTGGGCCCTCTCCTTCCTCTTGTTTTCTAGTTCCTGTTTAGGAATGAACAAGTAATGAGAACTCCCATATGGGGGGATTAAGGGTTACACCATAAGAGAAATCTTTCATAATATTTAAGTTCATTAATAGGCAGCAGATTTCTATTTCAATGATTTGAAATGAACAAGGAAAACTTGAATTTGACGACGTTTAAGTTATGTCTGATGACTCAAAAGCTCTGGGGACGAGGCATTCAAAAACACAAAATCCTATTACTAGATTTTAGGACAGATAATTTGGCCCAAAAGTTGGCAGCCACTAGGACACTAGTATGAAAATATCAACGAAATAAACTCAAAAATCATAACAATGGGTTAATTACAAAACTAAATATCTAGAGCTTAGCCATATGTAACCTGTATTCAACATTAGGGCACAGAGCATGTAATAGCAACAACATACTAGACTAAAATCACCCCAAAAGGTCATAGCTAAGAATGCAATCAGAAATTAAGCTTAAAGCTCATAATCTCATCCATGAAGATCAAGAATCACAAGGCATCAATTATACGATGGTTCATGGTTCAATTCTCATCATAAGACTACTAATCTAACAAGTATAAGATCAAATGGAAATGAATGAAAGGGCTATATCGGAAGTCAAAATCATAGATAACAAGATACTTCTACACCACGCATAAGATCCACAATAGAACATACAATAAGAAAATAGCAGAGAAAATAGTTCAAATTCTTACCCTGATGGTGTCTTCGTAGTTCCAACCAACCTCGGATGAAAGCCTGCCCAACAAGCAGTATTTATGACCAGCCTGGAGCCTCAAAACCCTAATTTTCGTTCACAAACAGTTGAATCAGCGAACATATGAAAGGAAACATCTAAACTGTAGCGGCAAAACAAAATGTAAAATCCCCATCATACTTAGTCATACATAGAGTTAAATCCTTGTCACAACCTCTCAATCCAATAATGTAACGTGATGTTCTCCATAGAAACCAAACAAAAATAAATTCCAGCACTTACTTAAGAGCATCAGGAATAACCATTCGCTTAATCTTATCATATGGCGGTGGAACACCCTCGTATACCTTCAACCTGGCCAAAGCTGCTGCTCCTCTCTTAGTCTTGTGAGGAATCATCCTATAAACACAGGAAGCACAATAGTTCCACGATCAGTTCACAATCTAATAGCAGCAACCAAAATATACAAATTATCTCTACAAGCATAATTACAACCGACCCTCGGATAGTGCGCCAGAGAATCTTAGATGGGGCACGGAAGTGGATAGGTCCATGAGATGGTTTGGTGTTCATACGCTTGCGAAGGAAACGGAGGTACTTCATCTTCTGACGGACAAGACCACCGGAGAGACAGATATCCTCGCATCGTACCACAACTACCCTCTGCCCGTTCAGCAATTCCTTCGCCAAGATGGATGCCAACCGCCCCAACATGTGGTGGCGCGCGTCCACCACCACCCGCTTTGCACAAATTCCGGAACCCGACACCATTTTCCGCTCTTTTTCCCCTCACTCTCCGATGGACTCTGCTCACTGGGATACAGGCAAAGATCCGTGCGTTCTTTATGTTTTACGTGCTAGGGTTTCTAATGTTACTGGCTCTACCTTGGGCTGCCATTATTATTATATCAATTGGGCCTCCATCATGTATGTTCAGCTACGTTTGGGCTTTTGGAGTGAATAAACTTAGGAATTTTTATATGGTCCAATCTGGAAATTGAGCAAATATCCTTATTGCCAAGTCCATTAACCTGCTCAACAATGTAAATTTGTCCACTACTTATCATGTCAAAGTGTTCCAATTTCGGTTTAAAATTTCAATTTCAATTTTAATTTTAGGAGTAAAATCGAATGGAATTGTAATTCTTATAAAATCAAATCTAATCGAACCAAAATTGAGAAAACTGAATCAAAATGAAATAAATATTAAATTTCATATGTAAAAAAATGAATAATTAATTAAATAATAATGTTTTTCCATTATTTTTATATAACTAAGAATTATCATTTGTATTTTTTTTAGAATAATAATTTAAAATTGAACCGAATCGCATTAAATTTTAACTAAGTTAAAAAAAAAATGACAGCCAAATTTTTGTACTATTCAATACTCCCTCTATCCAAAAATATAAGTAGCTATACTTATTTTTAAACAAGTCAATGAAATTTTTTTATTTCTAAAATATTCTTAATTATTATGTTTTTTAAATAAGAAAGAGAAGAAAGCTTGTTTGAGAAGAATAAAATATAAAAAATTTATCTTGAAAATAAGATAAATGTGAAAAGAGATATGAAAATAAATAAATATAATATTGAAAGTCAATAGTAAAATATTCATAAAACTTTCGTAAAACAACTTATATTTTTTTATTTATATTTTTTTACGAAGTGAATACAATTTTTCAGTTTAAACCAAAAAGTGAACATCTTCTCAGTGTAATCAATTAACTTTCTAATTGTTGGAGGAAAAAAAAGGACAAATGATTAGCCTTTCTTGATAAATATTGCAATTTTTAATTTTATTTATGTATCAACTTTAATTAGTCTGGTATTATAGGAATAATAAATTGTAATCGATAATTAACCTTATTGTGGAACAATAATTGATAATTAACTTGTTGTCATTCTTCTTGAATGAAAACAAGATTTGAGTGGGATTAATAATACTATGGAGTATTACAAAAGCTACAGCATATGGGCAGAGGAAATAGTATAGTAAGTCTGAAAACATCTTTGATGTTGTGATTTGTGAGGGATAACTGCTTTTCCTAATTTGGGAAAGGGTTTGGGTAATGAAAATGATCTGATCCCAATTTCGAATTGAACATGGACGCCAATCCCTAATTTGGAGCAAAGCACGTGAATGTCACGCCAATTATCTGGTTTTCTTATGCTCTAAATGTCACTAGGATTTTCCTAGCTACCAAAAGAGGGTAATCTTGGCAGTTAAGGGTCTTGGGGATTATCAAGCTATTGGGAAGATTGATGATTCTAGGAATCTTATAAGTAGAAGTAGAAATTGGAAACTTACTTATGCCCCCAAAACTTGTAATAGAGCAGCTCACTTCCCTTGCGGCTTGGGCTAGGGATAAGGGATCATTGTAGCATTCCAGTCCCTCAACCCCCGCCCCCCCTCTTCCCACCTACCACTCTTCGAGTTTTAAAGTTTGGTGTGATAGGAGAGAGACTTTTAATGTAACTGAACCTCTTTATGATGATGATTTTAATGGTTAGTATTTCTTTTATAATAATAATAATAAAAGGTATTCATTTTTTTAACCATAAATGAATGACCTGTAATATTGAAAATACATGTTCTTTTTTTTACAAATGGCTGACCATAAACGTTTAGATTTAGTGCTACAAGGAAGTGCGGCGGTTACGACCCGATATGAAAATTCAAAGCATAATAAGTATAGGTAGGAATGCAGCATCTGATGGGATTCCGGTCAACATCCCTCACCTACCACTCTTCGAGTTTTCTTCGGCAATTTTGATTTTTGACCAATTTTGTAGGTCAAAATCAATTTCGATGACCCAACGACAAAGCCATTTTATTTTTCATAATAAACTACTACATAGATATCTTTCCAAAGGAAAAAAAACTATATTTTAGATAATAACGTTAGTGTATATCAAAATTTTTAGTACTATTACGTGATTGGGGATGATCAGCAATATTGTCTTTAAAAGAAATATTAATTTTGCCATATCATTATTTCTTTTTTGTATTTTGTGCCCTTCATTTTGGTAATCAAATTTACCATTTAGGTAATAATATGTAAGATTTTATGAATATTTTAATATTTTAAAGAGTAATATTATTATTTTAATGTTAGCACCACCGTATAAGTTCTAATACTCCTTATACACCTAATGCTCCTTAATACTCGAAGTTAGTGTATAAGGAGTATTATAATGTTAGCACCACCTTATAAGGAGTATTTTAGTGTTAGCAAATCTTAATGCTAACATTTTTGTTTTTAGACTTCAATTTCGAACGGCACATGGTTTTAAGTTGTCAAGTTTAGATTTGCACCCGGATTTAGTAGCACCACGTTATGAGTTCTAATACTCCTAACATTTTTTTTTTTAAGACTTAACTCCTTATAAGTTGACAAAAATGTTAACACCACCTAATAACTTCTAATATTCCTTCCGTCTTATTTTAATTATCAATTTTAGATTTGTATAAGGATTAAAATAAATATTAAAAATGATAATTATGCAATTAAAATTTCTAAGTTTCCTAATTTAATAGTTAATATATATATATATATATATATAAATTTTCCTCAAAAAATGTATTATCCATTAAAAAATTAACAATTTATCAAAATCACTCATTAATAATAATAATATAATTATACAAATATGTACTAAAATTAAAAATTAAATAATTAAAATGTAATAATCTAAAATAGAAACGACAAAAATTGAAATGAGATAGAGGGAGGGAGAGAGAATAAATAAAAGAAAAACATCATTGATACACAATGACACTTTTATTTAAATCGTGCAAAGCATGCTAAAGGATTTTTCTATTTTGTTCTTTAATTTCTCATCAAGGTGAAACACAACATATCGTGGGGGATGTACATAGTCAAATTACCTAAACATTTATTTCCTTTATTTAGCCCAAAAAAAATGGGAAAATGCCAAAACAAAGACTAAAGCAAAGGATAAAAAAGGCTAAACATGGTTTTGTTTTGCAATTCTTGTCCGGGCTTCGATTCCATGATGAGATTATGGAATTTTTCAGTCCTCTTACATATTCGTCACTTACATTTTTGTAATTCGACAATAGCCACCTTTAGTATTGTGTCTTCTAAATTTTAGTATATATAAATATGTAAAATGAAAAATTATGGTATGAATCATTCTCGTATGAATTCATTGTAAAAAATCTATTGTAACAATAAAAATTAATGTAAGGTCAAAAATATATTTTTATTATTATAATAAAAAATATTTTTATTTTGAGGTATGGTAAAATAATATTCAATTTATAAAATTAAACATTTATTTTTAATTCCTTATGTGCTTAAAAATTACTTATATGGCTAATTCCTATTAGAAATACAATAGTCTTATATAATTATCATCATAACTTACTTTAATTTTGATTATAGTTATTAAGTTTAAGAACTAAAAGTATAATAACATTTAGAATTATATAGACCTAAGCATAAATAGTAATAATTAATTAAATTTGAAAGAATACAACAATAATACTAAATTTAAATAAGTAAAAAATCTTTACTACAAATTTACTTGAAGAAAATTCCCATTTTAATAATTTTTTTCTCGTACAATTAGATAGTGATAAGGTAGATTAAAATTGCAACAATTATTAGATAGAGTATAAGATTGACTCGTTACAAGGAAAGGGAACAAATATTAATTAGTAAAAGAACGAGGGCCTCAAAGCAAAGAACCACGCCACGAGAAAATGAGTGTAATAATTACAAGATTACAAGCAGTGTGGTAAGCACTTGACAGTTGACAGGCACACCCCATCCCACATTGAGCTCTCCCTCTTCCACCCATTGCTCACCAACCTTGTATCCAATTGACTCTGCCACCCTCTCTTAGTTATATTGACTCACCAACTCCACCTCCCCCCCCAATCTCTCATCAGTCATCATCTCTGTACACCACAATCCCAAAAGGGGCCTTGTTCATTTGGAGCACAAGGTCTAAGCCACATCAAGAATCTTTTCAATTCATTGCATAGATGGGTGGCGAGGGAAAAGTTTACACCTTGGCTCAGGTTTCCGAGCACAATCACGCCAAGGATTGTTGGCTTATTATCGGTGGAAAGGTATATAACTTAAAAAAAGACATTGTATTTGATTTTTTATGTTGGTTTGTCATGATTGTTGTATTTGAATTAATAGATCGGTCAAAAAATTGATCTTTATTGGTCGTTTATTTCGAATTTGGTATATTATTATTATTTTTTAAAAACTAGTTGTTTAACTTAATTCGTCTGTAATGCGTTTAACGTTTCAGACACTCCTTAACTGGTGCTGCCTTCTGAAATTCTGTAATTTTTGCCAGTGTGTCGTGGAATTGATTAGCTGCAATATGATTGGAATGTGTTTTTATCAGATCTTTATGATTGATATGCCTCTTTGCGATGGCATGTCAAAATCAATGGGTCTGGACTTGTTTTATCATCGTCTTTAGTATATACATTGGTAGGTTATTTTGACAAATTGTTAGATCCAAGTGATTTAATGGAATATTTCTTTCCTGTTCAATCTTCTTAAGATGTAAATGTCCTATACATTGGAGAAGTTGTAAGATGATTCCATCTGATAATTTTGGACAAGGGGTTAGGAGAGCTAGATACCAAAGTTTCGTAAAGTTTGGCCCTTTATTGCAAGTCGCAGATTGTTTGCGTTTCAATAATTAGATCCTCATAACCAATAGTATTACCCTGGGTTCCCGTTTCATTTTGCTGCCGAACAAGATGCCATCTTTGGTTTGAGTTACAATTTTCAGGGATGTTAAACATTATTCTAGAAGGGTTGGTATGTACTAGGTACGATTCACGAATTACAGTCAAATGCTTTGGAATTTGAGTTGGATTACCGTTCCTGTGTTGTAAGAGCTAATAATATAAATAGCACCCCTGGTGATTTTTATTAGTCTATCAACCCGGAAAACCCAGGTTTTTCATCTTTATGTTGTTTGTTAATTGGTATAATTGAAATATCAATACAACTCAACATCTAAGTTCATAAGCTATCTATCCGATACTCATTTCATGTCTTAAGAATTCCCTTCCTATATTCTTTATATTGTAGACAGATATCTACATTTATGATGTTTTCTTTTGTGCAAGCATCAATCTGAAAATATTATATATAAATCTAAGCACTAAAAATGGGATGGTGGCACTTTCGGTCAGGCTGCTTCCATGGTCCATGTAGCGGCATTAAGTATTTTTCAACCTTTCTGGAGCAAGTCATTGAACTGTCTTTTTTATTTTATTTATTTTCTTTTTTTTATTATGTTTGGACAGGTATATGATGTGACCAAGTTTTTGGAAGACCATCCCGGAGGTGATGAGGTTTTGTTGTCTGCAACAGGTACATAATATTTTTTATGCAGTGTTCCTCAGAGATGCATTGCACCAAGTCATCAATGTAATAATTGCTTTGCAACTTTACCTATAAATGCTATTCTTTCTGTGTATGTATGTACTTTTTTAAATAAGCTTTTGCTCATTCATCTTCAGTGGAATTTGGATGACTTGGGATGATAAATCGTCAAGCGCCTCTCTGTATTGCTACAGTGCCCTGTTTGTTTCATGTTTAAACACTCATCTTAGGCGTCTTCTTTTTAACATAAACTACACATCTCTAATGATATTTTCTTGCAGGGAAGGATGCAACCGATGATTTTGAGGATGTTGGCCATAGCAGCAGTGCGAGGGCAATGATGGATGAGATGTATGTTGGTGAAATTGATTCATCAACCGTCCCCTCAAAGACCAAGTACATTCCTCCCAAGCAGCCTCACTACAACCAGGATAAAACGTCGGAGTTTGTTATCAAGTTCCTTCAATTCTTGGTTCCTTTGATCATACTTGGTGTGGCTGTCGGCATCCGTTTTTATACCAAGTCATCTGCTTGAAAACCTTTATTGTATGGGGACATTATCCATAATAAGGTCACCATAATGAGAACCCCCAATCCCCTTTATTCTACTTGGTGGTAAGCCATTCAATTTGTTAGAGATCATGGGGAGTGTAGGATGATTCAACTTGTGTTATTGAAGATATCATCTTTGTTGTTGCTCTTTTGGATCTCTAGTCTTGCTCTTTTTTTTTTTGTGTTTTGATCATCTTATGAATAGTGTTTATTCTCCACACGAGCGCGTGCCAACTTTTCATCTTGTCTTAAATATTTTGTTACGGATACTATGTCTGGCATTTAGTCTTTTTGCAAATATGGTCTTCTCAAAATGATCCACTCCATGGTAAACTCCGCATCTCTAGATTTGGGTCTTTCCCGTTCCCTCCCGTTTCTTAGATATTTCAGGTGATCCAGGAAATTGCCTATGATTTATTCATTTGAAATAATTTGATATTTAGATATAGAAAAATCTCCTTATTTCTTCACTATAAGTCCTTGCATCATTTAGTGACTAATGCTGCCCGCCCCCTTTTGAGTTATGATCTTAAATCAGTAAATTGTTAGATTTTATTTTTGTAGTTGATCTTAAGGTTTATATAAGCATGTAACTTATTTCCTTTTCGACTCTTCTTGCCCTCTGCTATACCATTTTCTCGGACTAGATTCTCCATCAATCAGCCCAAGAAAAGGGAACAAGTGAAATGTTTCAGTTTTAAAATCCTCACCAGTGGCTTCCCAATTAAGGAATAGAATAGAAGTCGAAATTGGATCTGCGCCAGCCAGTAGCCATAGTTTAAACAAAGACTGGTAAATTTGTTTCTCATAGTTAAGGAATAATTATTTTTCGGAAAATTCCCAAAATTGGTCCCAAAGTTTTTATTTTTTCTTAGGATTCTTTTTTTTTTTTTTGGTGCTTGAGTTTGTCCCCACGATTTTCGGGTGATTTTTTAAGTCCTGGCCAGTTTTGTGCTGAAATTCGGCAAAACAACCTGAGTTTTTCTTTTAAAAAGAATTTGAAGAAGGGGATAAAAAGGGATTTCAGTTCATTCCCTCCACCCAAAACCCCATTTCACATTATAATTAGATGGTTTGGGGGACAAAAACCCTACATGATGATTTGGGGGAAAACCCTTTAATTGTCATGTAAGATTTTGGGAGGAGGGAATAGACTGAAATCCCTTTTTTGTCCTTGTCCAATTTAAACAAATAAAAATAGGTTGTTTTTATTAGCTTTCCGCATGAAATTGGCCAGAAAGATCTAAAAATTTACTCAAAAATAGATTGAGGATAAAATCATATTAAAAGGAAAAAGAAAAAGGATGAATCTTGAGAAAAAATAAAAGTTTGGAGACGAATTCCTGGATTTTCCCTTATTTTTTCATTCTTTTAAGTAATTTCCAGTTCACCAGATATGACCGCGAAAGCCTCACCTTTGAGCCGCCAACAGTATTTCTAAAGGGGATAAGAATAAGACCATTGCCCATTTTCCCAATATATACCACTTAAAGAATATCTTTGAATAAAACAAAATCCTTGTAACTTGTAAGGTGACTAGCAATTTCGAAATGTATTTTAAAACATAATTGTTCAATCATATCAGTTTCCTAGAACAATGTTTTCCATGTCCTCCAAAGATGCAACCATAGAATTCCCCGTCAAGTTTGGATTTTCATGAAGAAAGTGAGGTTATATAAGAAGAAATTGGCTTGCTTTATTTTCCCCTCCCTTTGGCACTTCACATCTTCATGGGAGTTTCAGCAAAAGAGGATGGTGTTCTAAAGCTGGTGCATCCAGGAAGGCACATAGAGATTCATACAAAACCTGTAACTGCTGCTGAGATCTTGAAGAAGTATCCCAGACACTGCATTGCTAGGCCTGATGTCTTCAAGTTCCCATGGATAGTTGTTCGACCCGAATCGGTCTTGATGCCAGGGAAAGTTTTCTACCTTATCCCACATCGCACGCTCTATGGTTTGTTAAAAAATAAAGGGAAAAGAAACCAATCTGCTTCAAGAGAAAACCAGTTTCCAAAAGATCATGATCATCACCAATGTCGCCCTGGACAAAATTCACAAATCAAGTGCTGGGGAGGAATCACTCCTAAACAATGTCAACACCATCAACATGAAAGAAGAAACCGGAGAAGAATGCAAAATATGCACTTTCAGGACAGAATAAACAGTCATGATCAATATTCTGAAGACTATCACAGTGACACATCCTATGTTGATGCATGGGGTCAAGTTACTGATAGACTCCAAAAACTTCAGGTAACATCCTATCAGGCATCCACACTTGATTCATCGTTTGATAATCCTGAAAAATTTTACCCAAGAAGACGTCGAAGCTCAAAATTGGCTGTAGTAAGACATGAAGGTATGCAGCATACTAGAAATTTGGAAACTCATACAGAGTTAAGATCTTGTTTCAGAAAGCAGGACAGTGTCCGAAAGTTGCTCAATCGTAGGGTGACTTTTGGGCGACCAATTGTTATTCCTTGTAGTCCACCAGAATCTGCAAGCCATGGATAGGCCATGTGGGACTTGCAAATTATTCAAGCAGCTTTAGACTTATTCCTAGTCTTCCTGTTATTTCCCCCAATTACAGAAGATGTCAATTTTGATAAATAAGAACCTCTTATAAGCTTTCTTAATCACGAGTTCTCATCATTTTGAAGTTCAATCTTGAGACACTGCTACATAATTTCATCTAGATTATCTTTGACGGGCCTTTTATCAGAGGTGGTATAAGAACATCAGGTAAAACCAAGCAGACTGGTTACCATGATAAGAACGTTGGATTGCAACAAAAGATTTCCGCAAAGCACATAACAGATTCAGAGGTTACCAAAGAAAGTAAAATCTAGGAAAATTACAGAATGATAAAAACCCAAATGTCCATTCCATCCTGCCGTAGGGTAAGAATATAATAAACCAAGGTCAAGGAATAATATTCACTGTTGAGACAAGAAAATCTCACGAGAAGATACAATCTATTAATTACAGTGGTAATTTAGAGAGGAAGAATCTTTCCTCAGAACAAAATTCACATTACGTCTATGAAATAACATAAATGAGGAAATTTCATGTTTACATCAGAAGAAATTTTCCTAAAGATCGCACAGAAGTCAAAACTTGGAACCCGATATAGCTTCTATTCCAATAAAAAGTCCTCTGTGTTGCTAAAGTCCCACAGCTTATTTACAAGGTGGGAAAAAAGAAAACAATGCAAGAAATGGGAAAAGCATAAAAAGGGGAACTATAGAGACATGCTTGGCCTATCAACTTAAGAGGCTAAAACAAGAGAACCATACAAAAATTAAGGCAAAGACAAATTTAGTTACCTAAGATGTGGGATTTTCATGTTCTCTCTGTTAGCTTGGAGTCAGTTCTTTGTGATTGTTTTGAGGGAGAACTGGATCCTTTTGAAGAACTATGGCCGAAAAGATTCAGTTTGCCAATCTTTCTCGAAAAGGAAGTCATGAATTTTCGGGAATTGGATCTTTCCATAGTTTTCTTCATACAAACATGTTCTTTCTCCAAATCATTCAATCTCATCCGCAACCTTGCTAGTTCAAGTTTTAGCTCCCTGTTCTCTCTCCTCAGTGATGCATAGTTGTCCCGAGGAGACATTGCTGCACTTAGAGCACCACTACTAATACGCCACGATTGATGAATTGGCTTGTGATCCTCCTCTGGATAGGAGCAGAATAAGGCATTTCGGAGCCTCAACTGCTCAAAGTAAAGCACTTGGACTATTGATTGGAGGGGAAGGCGTTCATTTTGTGCAGCATGTGCACCAGCTTCTTGTGAAAGTTTCTGAAAATCAATCAGTTTGCTTAGTTTCCTCCTGTCTGGATCTATTAAACCTGGATGAGCCTGAAATGCACAACCATAAGCAGTCAAATAACAATTCATAGCATTAAAGATCAGGTCAATTTGTATAGTTCAAAAACAACTAAATTTGTTTGCTTTGAGTTTAAACCATGACAAAGAAATTCAAATCCTTACTTTGAGGTAAACATCAATTGCTCGATATAGCCCATCATGAACGGTACGTGCATGTGCTGGTAAAGATTCTGCAATAGCTATGAATTTGTTGAGTTTGAGGTTTGTATCAGGTGCAATTTCTGCAAGGTAATTGTCCACTAGCTTTGAGACCTTAAACAATGCAGTTTGGGAAGGGGAAGAAGGACTATCAGAGTCAAATACTGAAGCATCTTCCAAATCTTCTTCACTATCATCCTGCTGAGAAAAATTTACCAAGATTCTGTGCACTGTATCAACATCAAATAATGTATCACCAGAATGACGGAATGAAGGAATTAGAAGATCATCAAGAGTAGCTATATCTAGTTGGGATCCGATCCGCCTCTCGAGATCAAGCCTACAACCAACAGTGCAATCAAGCATCACTGCACTTCTCAACAAACCAAAGAGGAAATTTATGGGAACGGCAAATTTCTCAACTGGTAGAAGGCTAACAATTGTCTCAACTACAAGCCTTTCATGCACATTTGAGCCAGAGACCAGGTCAACTTTTGTCTGGTTGGATGGATTCCATAAGCTGGATTTCTTAGTCAATTCTTTCTGGGCATAGTTCACAAGAGATGCTCCGATACTCTCAGGCCTAACACCTCGACATTTCATTGCTGTTATGACTCTCTGATACAAATCGATCCGAAGTACAGAAAGGTCTTCTATCCACCAATCTCCCTCACATTTGGCTTGCCGACTCATATGGAGTCTTCCAGAGCTACTATACTCCAAGCGTGAGAAACTGGAAGCAATTTGCTCTACACAAGCTTTTGAAGCTATAGCATCAATGCATCTGGTTACAACTCGAAGTTCATCAGCAAGAGGAAGCAAGTTTTCACATTGTTGCAGGACTTCCACACTCATTTCAAGGTTCTTGCAGACAATACTCTCAAGATATTCTTCAGCACGAGAACCAAGATTATTCTTTGAGAACTCCTCTGTCATTTCAAGGTAATCAGAAGCACAACACAATTGAGCGACATTTGCTGCAGTAATCTCAAAGTTTACACCGTAACAGAATTTAGCAGCAAGCTCAAATGATTCAGAACCCCCTGGCAGGCCAAGCAGTTCAATTCTTGATATATCAGAATCACGGTTTTCTGCTACCAATTTCCTGATTCGCCCACTTCGTGAGACCAGAGGAAACTGCAAGCAAAAATTAAAAGCGTTCAAAATCTGTTTCTTATATCATGGGTTCTTGATCTCCCTAAATACACTAAAAAAGTGACATGAATCAGAGGATGATGAAAAAAGCAATTGCCAAAAGAGAACAGTCATCATAGTCAAGAGGATATAGAACCTTGCCTTGTGTAACGAAAATGCAGTGCCAGTGACTTCAATCGTAATATCACTGGGAACATCTCGAAATACCCTGCAAGGTATACATGGTGCCCAATGATCAATTACAAATCAACAAAAAATGGTGATTTCAAGAATTCTCGTCCTAAATTAGAATCAATTGATTGATGACTAGAAATACAGTGAAGATTAACAATTCTCAACAGCGCAAAAAATGGTTCACATCCAATACTAGGACATCCCAGTTAACAAGTAGTTAGTAAACAGTGAATGAGTTATCTGAGCAGAATTGGACTGGAGATAAAGCATTCCTTTAATCTGATCCCTCAAAGGAAAAAAGTGAAGCCAAACAAAAACAAAATTTTGAACATGTTAAAATTATGAAGAGATGTATGAACAACAGAGGAACATTCCACAACTTGAAAAGAAAGCCAAAAAGGACTAATCTTGGCACTGATACAGCAACAACCAAGAAAATTAATAATTAAAAAAAGAAAAGAAAAGGTGATGGCAAGAAAGAACAAACCATTCACTGCATCGCTGCCGCGAACACTTGGCCAGCGGCAGCGGCTGGTGAAGCTTGTCCATTGGCAGAGTGCAGACAATCCAGAAGAGAAAGAAAAATGTGGAAATTTGGGAATCAAGAAAACAAAAGAAAGTGGGCTTAAAGAAGCTAAGAGAGGAGAGAGAGTGAGACAGAAACCCAGGCGGAGATGTTGCTGTTGGTGGTATCCTTTGGCCATTTTTGCCAAACAGTTAAAACTTTCAAAAAATCATAGATTGCAATCCTCCAAAGCAATGGGCCTTTCTTGTGGGTCATGGTTTGGAGAATAATTTTTTTCCCCCACAAAAAAAAAAATCAAAGGAGAAAAAATGAACAGAAATTACTAGTAAAGATCAAGATTGATTGTTCTTAATACTAGAGTCAATGAAATAATGGAAAGCTTTTGCTTTTTGTTTTTGCATTTTTAATTATAGATGCAGATAAAGGAGCGAAAAGATGGGGGAGTTTTGTAACTTTGTTTCATTTGTAGAAGAAAGTCAATAAAACACTGCTTCCTTTACCACGCAAAGAAGGCGGGAAAAAAGCGGGGAAATTTTGCCGTTATTCTCCTTTTGACATGGGGATTAGTTTACGTTCTGTCTCTAGAGGTGATATTCTGTAGCCTCGTTTAGTCAAGCTAAATTTTGGGTCCCCAGTTTACTTAAATTTAGCAGTCATGCTCATGCTTATGTCACTTAATTATACCCATCCTCTCGTTTTCTCTCTCTTTCTATTCTATTTTATGTAATTATATGCAAAGTTTTATTTCAAAATTATACTATTTTTTCCCTTAAAAGTAAGTCTACCTGTTTTATTGAATACAAAAACAAATATTAAAAAAATAGAAAATAAAGTTGAGATGTGATAATTAAGTGCACCTTAGTTAATAAATATATTTCAATTGTAAAAATTATAAGTTCGAGTGACTCTTCTATATTTTCATTTAAAAATATGCACATGACATAATCATACAAATATATTTTTTATTTATATATTACATATTTGATCATTTTGGATTTATTGAAAAATTAAACATATTTGAGTAGTTACACAATTTTTTTTTTATAAAAAAAACAAGGTTTAAATGAGAATTTTGGCCCTTATTTTTTCGTGTTGATGGTGGAGGTTACTTTATCCCTAGAAGACAGACGGAGAGGAGAATCCTTGCCCAATTTAAAGTATGGATAGGAAAGGATATAGGGAGAAGAAACAGCACAAGAAGTGTCACAAATAATTTAAATCTCTTTGTAATTGTGTAACATTTACTAAATATTAAACATCTTAATATATAAATGTATGAACATTTAATTTTAGACATATATAATATTATTTTAACTCTAAATTAAAATTTATATAAGTTAGGTTCGAATGAATGAAAAATAATTTTATAATTAGGATTTTGCCTTAATTTAATATGATTTGTCATTTTTAATATATTTATAAATACTTAAACTCTTTTTTAAATTACGATTCAAATACTCGATTATTAACTTTATTATGTGAATGAGAAAGTTAACTAATCAAGAAATATGTGGTTTTCATTTGTTGGCTTAAAATGTAAAGGCTATGGGAAAATGTAGCATTGCTTGAGAAATCAGGAAGAAGTTTTTGTCCATTCCATTTGTTGATACCATATTTGTATTTATTGTTCAACCACAAACACGAGATCATAAGAGAGAGGGCGTTGTCTTTCTGGATCCAAGTCGATGTACACTGTCTTCTTGACTAACAAACCCGACAAGGCACGACATATACATTAGTAGGGCATTATATTAATTAAATATAATGCCATGATGTCAATATTATTGTATTAGCCAGTTGGTGATTTGAAAAGGATAAATAAGACAAAGTTTTCCACCAAACGATATGCCACCTTTTTTTTCTTTTTTCTTTTTCCTTTTGTGAGGAAAGGGTTTTGCAAGACATAATTCTCTAAATTTAATTGATAGGATTGCATTTACCAATATATATATATATATATATATATATATATATTCACTCATGACTTTTTTCTATAATATGTTTATTCTGATTATTAAAATATGATGTTCAAAACTATAAATATATAATAAATGAAACTACATCTGTTATTTCGAAACGCATATATTAGATAAAATAAGTAACTTATAACTCATACCAGAAGTTAGACAATACTGCATAATGTAGTTATTACTCAAGAAAAGTTTAGAGGAATATTGAGAATAAAAACTTTTACCTTCAATTTTTATAATTACTACTCCCTTCTCATCAAAAATATAAATTGTTGAAAGTCTTTTTACGCAGATCATGAAAATATTTTATTTTTTAAATTGTTCTTATTTATTATGCTTGGAAATAAAAAAGAGAAAGAAAATTGTCTTGAGAAGAATAAAATATAAATACTTTGTCTTGAAAATAAAAAATATATATAAGATGAGATATGAAAATAAATAATGATAATATTGAAAGTTAATAATGAAATATTTATAAAATATCATAAACAAATTATATTTTCAAAAGTACTATTAAAAAGTACCAAAGATTCTTTTTAATAGTGTATATATAAGACATGAGGCTTTTCACCCTAATGAACATGCTATCATGTTTAGCATTTTCCATCTCCTAAACTTAATTCATGTATCAAAATAATTGTCTTGTATTTGACTTAATTGATAACATTTTGTTATCTTTAGCATTTTCCATAAGTCTAAAACTAATCACTCAAAGAAAAAAAAAAGATTGAATTTGGGCAGTAAAGTATTACTTTGGTCGGTTAATGTATTAAAGAAAGAGGAACTAAAATCAAGCTTTTCAAAAATGTTTTTCCATGCTGACATGAGAGAAAGTTGCTGCATAAATTGCTAAAATTTAGCCTAAATGCAGTAAATCAAATCACTTTTCATGGAGGAAAAAAACAAAGAAAATTGCATAGTTTTTTTTTAAAAAAAAAAAATTCCCCCAGAAAAGGAAGAAACACAAAAAGGAAAGCTTAGACGGTGGCCAACTTTGAGATAAATCTATATGATTACCCACCCACCATTGGGCGGGTCAGGTTGGATTGGGGATCACACTCTAATGGGCCCTCATGTTCCCAATTCCATAATTATTCTCAAGTAAAAATCATAACTACTGATATGATGATATCTTTCTTCCACCACCACCGCCACCGCAGCCGCCACTGCGCAGCGAGAACAAAAAGAATTCATATACTCAGCTTAGGTCAAAATCCATAGTCAATCAATGAATTTATACTTACAAAATACATGCATCCTCTTAGAAAAAGACCCAACAGTAAATTGAGAAAAGTAACGATAAGTTGAACAGTTGAAGAGTACTGATGTCGTCCCCAATGTTTCGTTTTCAGAATATCAAAAGGCTGTCTAAGAGGTGACCGCACTTGGACACTGTGGTGTAACCAACTACATAATGTACTTGGGATGCTAATATGCATGCATTGCATTGTATAGCTGAAACGTGCATGGGTATGAACCTTTGAGCGGTGGTAGGAAAAAAAAAACCTTCATCACTCTCCCTAATATTTCTTTTTTCGATCGTTTCTAAATTATAGTCTATTTTCTTCATTGAGAGTATGATTTATTTTTTAACTACTTAAAATATTTTTATTTAATATATTTTTGTTATTATAAAATTTATTTTTATACTATTAAAATGTTAAATATCAAGTTATATATTTAAATCTAAAAAATAAATACACTTTTCATGTAATTTAAATCAAATTGCACTCGTTTTCATATAATTAAATTTGAATTAAATTAAAATTTAAATGCAGTAGTAAAAGAGAAAAATATATATTTTTTAACAATTTCAATTCCATTAAATATGTTTTTTAAACCGTTAAAAGAAACTATGATTGTGTATACAATAAAAAGGAGGGAGTATTTGTTGCATAGTCATTGTTCCTTGTCTACTTGAGGTTGCAAACCTTAATGGACTTCGGATTAAATTTTCAAGTGATTCAATTAATTAGCAATAACTTAAGTGAAAAATAAAATAAAAATAGCAGTTACTCGGATTCCCATCACTTAATTGCAACTTGTTCCAATGATGGAAGGGATGTTTTCGAGATTAAAGCCTCACATTCCATATATTAGGCTATCTTCATCTTTTTAACTCCTCCTCCATTCTTTGTCTTTCCCCTCTTTCCTACTACCTTATATATATATATATATGAAAAAAGAAAAGAAAAGAAAACCTGAATTCCTACCATATTCTTCCATATGCAATTAGAGGTATTCTGGATTTGGCATGAATCAATACTTGAAATCACCCAACTTTGTCCCCCTCCAATAATGACGTTTCTCTCGGAAATTCATGTGGAAAAGAAAATTTGTCAAAATATATCTCTATGGAAAAGAGACATTTTGAGTAGCTGAAAGGTTTTGAAATTACCACCACATTTACTGATTGAAACTTGCTACCTACACAGATTGGAAGTCTAATTTATTGTTCTTCTGTTCACTCAATTTGGTAGGTCATTTTCTCTACGTCTGGTTCAGTTTTCAATTATTGATGTAAATTTGTTGGGGACATAAACAACAAACTATCATAAATTTTCTGTTAAAAATGATCCCCAGTTCACATGAGCAGAGATTATTGGATACAATCTCAGTAAACTACTTTGATAGTTATTGGAAGTCCAACTTATTGTTCTTCTGTTCACCCAATTTGGAAGGTCATTTTCTTTATGTCTGGTTCAGTTTTCAATTATTGATGCAAAATTCTTGGGGATAAAAATGATCCCAGTTCACATTATTTATAGAGATTGTATACAAAACTCAATAAACTTTGAATAGTTAATAATTCGATTGTTAATGTTAAAATAAGGTCGCAATGTAAAATATTAGAATTTATGAATACAATTCAAGTTAGTCTCACCCATTGAAAATGAAAGAATCAATTGATCTGAAAGAAAGAAAATTGAAGACTTGAATACAAGTCAATCACGAACTGTTCCAATGAGTAAAGCAAAGGTAAACGGAGACAAATGACAATCCCTTAAATATCCCAACATAAAAATAAAAAAAAAACTTATACTATGTGAGAAGTTAGCGTTTCATCTCAAATAAATAAAATGATTTATCATATCGGTGAAGAAAATGTGTAGAGTAGTCGTTCAAAGCACCTCCAAAACTACCTATTTTCAACATTTTTTTTAAAATAAAAGATGTTAGTATTTTTATCTAAAATTAAATATTTATATTTCTAATTTAAGATTCTTCATAAAATATAAAATAAACATATTTTTTTCATCTGAAAGTTATATTCCAATATAAAACCATGATCCCATCACTGAAAATAAGAAAAATATTACTATAACTCACCTATAGTAAAAAAAAATTTTAAAAAGAAGAAAATAAAGTATTATTATTGAATTTTGTATTAAATTAATAATGAATATTTAATTGTATAAGTGGATAGAGTAATAAGTTGGAAGAACAAACTGGGATGAAATAAAAAAGGTGTAGGGAAGAGGAATACAAGTGGAGAGTGCAAATGGGGCACAAAGCATGCAAGAATGGGTAATTATAGTTAGCTATAGATGGCTTTGTTGTTGATATTCATTCAGTGATGGAGAAAGGGGGGCGGGGGGGAAGGGCTAATGTCTCAATCAATCTGTTTGCACGCGGAACAGTTTTTTTCCCCAGTGATGGAATGTGTAGGCATCCTATGTATAGATGTAATTAATTGCAGGTACTAATATATCCAATATTGCATGCCGGGTTTGAGGGGCTTTCATGTTTGCTTCTCTCTCTCTCTAGTAGTGGCTTTACCACGAGACATGATTGAGGTCCCTTTTCTCCTTTGTGCCATGATGGTTTATTTCATATTTGGTAGTCTTTAATACAATTAAAGGTTTGGAAAAATAAGGATTCAGGCCAAGGTCAATCCAATGAACTCCACAGCTTAGTAACAAAAAAGTCGGAGCATGAACTTTCTCTTAGTATTAGTAAGAAGTTTTTTTTTTTTTTTTTTGTACAATTTAGATATTTTGTTGTGAGGGGTAGAATATCAAATGATTGGAATGTTAGCATATGAGTTAAAGTACACATTTTTCAAAAAATACACTCACCCTTATTAGAATTAAATGTTTACATTTTAATTAACACAAGACTCAAATGAGATAATTTAAATTTAACAAAATTATTTATAAATTATTATTTTTATTAATGTGGTTAATGACGAGATCCAACTATAAGAGTCAATATAATATAAATATATTTTAAATGAAATGGTTATCAGTGAAATTTTATATGAATAATATGTTTATTTTAGAAAAATATATATTTTATTATGAATATTTTAAAATAAAAATGTAAAAAATAAATTATAGACTTATGTCATATTTCTTTTTGAGATATCTCAAATTGAACATATGTTTTCTTAAAATAAAGATATTTTTCATATATAATTTATTAACAACTTTCTTAATTTACAAGATTTCCATATTACTAAAATTATGTAGTCCCACCATTAACGATTTTTAAAGATTGTGTAATTTCATCAAATTCAAAATTTATTTTAATTTTGTATTAATAAAAAATAAACATTGAATTTGAAGAAGTATTATAATTTTTTCCTATCACTTGTCCCCTAATTTTAGATTCCTTCCTGGTTCCATCCCAGCTTAAAAACACTAAATAAGGGGCCTGTAAAAGAAAGAATCCAAAACATGTGTATCCTACCCAAGAAAATTTAATCGCATAAAAGCCCAAAAGACTGTGAAGTCCACAACGTACAGTACTTAAAGAAAGCAGAGAACAAGCCCAAACTTTTTCCATCTGCACATAACTCCTAGTCTCCTTCCACTGAGTCGGGTCGGATCTGGGTGCGGTTGTACTGGTTCAGAACTGAGGAGGGCAGCTGACACCACTCTTCGTCGCCATGGATGTATCCTCGTGGTTTCGACGCAGTCTATCCAGCTCCACAAAGAATTCTACACCCTCCACCACCACCACTACGGCCGCCGCCTCCAAGAATGGTGGTGCGAAAGACGACGAAGTACAGCTCTATGGAATAACTGACCAGTTAATTGAGTTCGTCAAATCGTTCTCCCTTGACACTTTCAGAGATTTCTCTCTTCCTGGTATTCCGTTTAGTTATTGGTTGATTACATGCATACACATTATAAATCTTGATATTTTAGTGAAATTTGAGTCGCTTGCAGATGAGGAAGACGGTGGTAATGGTGGTGCTGGTGATAGGACCTCTACAAGCATGAGGAAGGATCTTTCAGAGTGGCAAGAGCGACATGCAATGCTTGTCCTATCCAAAGTCAAGGTATTTTGTCTATGTCCTTTTGCGTATGAATTGTGAACTTTCGAGGTTTCTGTGTTTGTTTGGGATCCCCAGGCTACTTTTTAGTGGCTTGTCATGAAAGTAGTTACTTAATCAATGTATGCTTGAGACTATTTAGATTTTCGTTTTAAGCACCATAAATTAAAACTGTCAAAATTGAAGCTTAAATTGTTATTAGTTCATATGTTCATGGTCTTTTTCAGAATTGGTATTAGTGATTTTAATTTTTTTTCTGGCATTAGCAATTAGCTGTAGAAAGAATCAGTGCTTTAAAATGTTTTAAGCATCATGGATTCTTGTCTTGTACATTCCTAGGTAGTAAAGAGTTAAAAAAGGCAGTTGTAAATGTCTCCACTCTTTTCCGATTCTTCTTCTTCTTTTCTATGCCATTGCATCGTTGCAATAGGAAGTCATGCAACTAATTTTATGTAATTGTTTGTCTGCAAAAAAAAATTCATGTGTAGAAAGCAAATGTTACTGCTAAGAATCCTAGGATCACAATCAGATTTCAGCAGTCAAGGCGAAACTTTTTTTTTCTTTTTCTTTTTTTTAGGAAAAAGGCAACTTTATTAACAACCTTTATCGAAATTAAGAGAAATCTGAGCAAGGCTATTGGATATAACAAAGGACAGTAGTTGTGGATAGAACATAAGATCTATATCAAAAGGCTATGAAAACATCATGAGATGGGATAAAATAGATGGCCTGAACAGAGAACAATGGAATACAGAATGAGAAAACTATAAGCTAAACGGTAGTTGAAAGTGTTTTAGAAATCAAAATCCAAACCTCCTTCCCTACTATAGACAAACTTATCGGTTCAACAGCTATTGACTTTCATTTTATTCTTTTTGCCATATCTCCAGTCATCTTATCTGAGTGTTACTTTATCTTTTGAGGTGATTAGTTTACCTTGATCTCTGAGATACTTCATTTGTGAATTCTATTGGTGCTTGAAAATGAGTGTTATGGTTTTGGAATATCATGTTACCACTAATTTAGCCATAATGAACTTAAGATATATGTTTTGCAACTGGTTTACCCTAACTATAACACATCTGCACTTATCCTACTTCTCAACAGTATCATTCTTCATCCACTCCTCCAGGAACTTTCACAGCTAAGATTTAGGTTATGCCCATGCTATCTGAAGGAGCGAAAATTTTGGAGAATATACTTTACACTCGTTAGAAGTTACATTGCTGAGTAAGTTCTCTAAATTCTCATGAATACCATAAAACTGTTTTTAATTTCTCACCTCCATTTCTTCTTCTTCAAATATAGTAACAAAAGTAACTGTTTGACCTTATTGATTTAATGAATGAATTGAACTGCATGTGTCATGGAGCTTATCTTTTTCAACATCCCATTCAGAACAGTTTCCTTGAACCCAAAATTGTTGATCACGAAATATTTTCGCCTCGAGCTGTTATCTCACTTTCAGTTGAAACATCACTTTGTGTTATAGTTGATTCCAACTTTTAGAGATTTTCATTACAAGTAGCATCTATTGTCTGAAAGTTTTCCCTAGATCATCTAAGATATATAGCTGAAATCAATTACTTTAAGTGAGGTCATGTACTTGTGATGTCTTTTCCCAGATATGAGTTGCAGTCTATACGACTGGCAAAGCTAAAACAAATGAGACTGGAGAATGACACTTGCGAGGATATTAACACATATGAAGTTGAGATGTCTGAGACAAAACAAGCAAATTCTGTAGTTTGTGCCGATTCTTTTGGGCATGATTGAAATGGAAATGGCAGAAGCAGTTATTGGATAAGTATTAATAGACATTTCCTATTGAAACTGCACGCGGTACATTTGGTTATCTGGTGTTTTGAGGTTCCATAGAAAGTTTTTGTTTGGTTATTTGTGCATTATCTTGTCTTGTTTAATTAATTGTTACTCTAGTTAAAGAGGATGCAATCCTGTCCTTATCTTGTAAATAGGACCTTAGTCCCTTCACTCCTCAGCTTTACTGATTGGCTGCTAAAAACATATTATGTCTTTGTTTGATCTCTTCTGATTCGTCTATAGTGTCTCGGTGATATGGATGGTCAAGTGTGAGGTGTTTGGCATGATCAAAATGTTATTTAAGTCTTATCATGGAACTATTAGTTAAATGCTACACTGTTGGGCTCTCGTGTTTGCTCAAAGAACAACTGTGCATACATGTGGTTTATTTTAGTCTTAATATGCATTTTCACGATCGAGATTGTCAAATAGAGATGAAATCATGCAATGGCTAGGTTTCTATCTTTTCAACCCCAGATGTTTCTCCCATGATTATGCAACTATATTCAAAATAAAGAACAAAAACTCCAGGAGTTTGAATGGGTTGAGGTAGATACATACATGATAAGACACCTAAAATGTATTCTTTTTATTACATCCTTTTCAATATATATTGTTTTATATAATTTTGAATTAAAGAAAGAGACAAGAATTTTTTTTTTATCTAAACCCTTTTATTAGTCTAATCTAATTTTCAATCTCTAACATTCTCTTCTATTGCATGAAATGGTTGATAAAGAGATAGAGTTGTGACAAGTAGAGGTTTGTGGAAGAAAAGTGATATCATGTGGATTTGCTAAGGAAGGGACATTGGCTACCACGATTAGATATGTGGCTTTTTTCAACTTGTTTGGGCAATGGAATAGTTGCATATTATTTTAGATGAAAGTGATTTGAACAATAAGAAGTTGCATGCTCTAGATAAAGATGATTACTCAAAATGATTTGGGCAGCAAATATAAATCGTTTACAAAATAAGATCAACTTCTAATGCCTCTAATGTGTTTATTAAAAGTAATTGCTTTGTTTTATTCTAATTTTTCAAAACTTCTTATTTCATGAAGTATTGAGTTCCTTGTTTTACTCGAAGTTAAATGTTATCAAATAATAAATGAAGTGATGGTTTCAAATTGAGTATATATTTTTTAGAGCTAGTTTAGAGTTTTCATCGCATATTCTAGTATTCTAGTGTGTTTGGAGAACACTGAAACCTTTTGATAACAAGCTATCTTTAAAATAAAAGATGTGCAATGGTTTCTTTTGACAAAAAAAAAAAAAGAAGATGATTTTGTCAATTGATGAAGCTAGAGAGACAAAACAAGGATAGTTGGAGAGAGAAGAGTGTTGGAGAGAATAAGAAGTGGTGGAAAATTTGGGCTATGGAGCATTTTTTGTTTTATAGTTGCTATAGTGAAATTTCAAAATTACCCCTTAGATAATGGGGGGCTGGACAAATTTTGAAGGTTAGATTGACAAAAATACATTACAAGAAAAAAGTTAGATATCTTAAAAATAAAAAATAATATTAATGTACTTTAGTTATTAAAGTAAAAAAGATAAAATATCAAAGACACCAATTTGTCCTTGCTAAATGGACGAAAATGCCCCTAATTTATTTGAATAAAAAAATTTGCCTAGGATCGGTAGTGATCTTTGAATGATTGAGTCACGATTTTATTATCTCAGGTTTGAAACCTGAACATTTGGTATGCGTTGGCTCTAAAATGGTTTACAATAGTGAAGATGGCAAATGTTGTTCACCAAGAAGCGAAAATGAGCGGTAGTAGTAGTACTATCTATTTTGCAACTTGGACCGTGGAACCTTTTATTATGCTTCTTTATAAATATACTGTACACATGTTAGCCCCAACGGTCCTTTAAGTTTTACTACGAGGGCAGTAGAGAATAGATATAGAAGGGAGAGAGCACCCAAAAAAAAAAAAAAAAACACTGCACATTTCCCGTGCTAAGTGTAAACCTAAATAGCTTGTGACATCATGTAGTCAATGTGAGCATTGATGAACAAAAAATTCACTCCAACTTGCTGTTTAGAGGACATTTGAAAACTATCATTTTTCACCTTGCATTGGTGTCATAGAGGATTTGGGGCTGCGACGTTTGCAGCCCGGACCGGACAGCATTAAGAGGTTGATTGTTGGGATGGGTTGAAACTTAAAAGGAGTTTTGTCATATGCTCTTACTCCTAGTCTTAGAGCATTTCATGTGTCTATGAAATTTTATTGGTAGACGTGACAATGTTCATATTATACTATTTGAATACACTAAAAACACTGTATTATTATCACCTCCCGGTGCCCTCGGGCTACAACTGCTGTAGCCTCGAACCTGTCACTCTTTGCACGAACCAACATATGGGTCAAGCATCAAAGACCAATAGCAAAACTAAGAAAAGGAAAATACTGCGGATTCTAATATAACATTACATGTTTAGATTATATTTCAGCTCCTTTTAAACTAAGGTTCCAAAGAAGAAAGTTGCATATCTTAGAACAGAGATGATGTGCACTAACAACCTCCTATGGCTTCTACCTCCATTACTAGACAAAAATATGGGATAAACTTGCCAACTGGGGCGGGCGGCGTATGCTTCCAAAAGTGTCGAAAAGAGAATCTGAAAGGGACAAATACGGAATGAAGTAGTGATAGAGATGTTAGCATGAGACTTGAGAGGAAAACTGAGAAGAGGACATGGCACGGCACGGAGTTCTCTTGGTAATGTAGTCCCTAAGCAAGTGGGTAAGCATCCAAGAGCAATACCAATACCCACCCACCATGGCAAGTGCAAATAATCGTTGTTCACCAAGTATTTGATACCATAAATGACTTTTTATCTGATGGGTGTCGGTGTAACAAAGTAAAGAGGGTGATAAAAGATTAGAGGATTGTATTGGTACATCTGATTCATCTCATTCATGAATGAGCAAGTAGTAAAAGAGAGTGAGAGGGACACGAGAGTAGCGCACATCATAAAATCTTCTGTTCCAAACATCGCTCTCAAGGTGTCAAGCCAAAAAACAACTGTTTGACTGTCTAAGATAGTACAATTTCCCATGTGATTCGTGAAATGAAGAGCAAAAACTTTGATATACAATTCTGATACACAACACAACCACAACTTTGATTTCATTATTATTTTCTTTCTTATTCTGGCAGCTTTTAAGCCACGAAGTTAGTAGTCTGTCAGTAAAAAAGGACAAGGCTCGATAATAATACTATTAATCTCTCTATGGCTTTACCCGCGCCCGCCTACTACTGCTATTTTGAAACTTCTGACGCCACTCAGTACCTGAAGGCCTTTAATCATCTCTCATTTAAAGTTGCAGAAGCCACGAACTCCTACCACCAGAACCAACAACTGTGATAAAAAAAATAAAAATAAAATAACAACCATCCCAAAATTACTGCAGTAACAATATTTTGTGCATCTTGCAGTTTGCACTTTCAATTTCAACTGGGCATGGTGACCTCCAACATATTGTTTCCATTGGCATAGTCTGAACTCCAGCATTTTACAGATCAAGGTTTACCAGTTGTTGAAAGGAAAGAGACAGGAGGAGCCAAGAATACAGTATAGTCTGAATTAACGGTTCCCTCTTTTCCCGGGAAACAAAAGGAATTGATCAACTATTCTACGAACTACCGATCCAAGACAAGCTCGGGATGGTCACATATGTCGTACCTGACAACTAAGTTTTAATTCTTTATTTACCCAGTTTTACTGTTGTGCTGTTAGTTTTAATCCTTTCATAGCTAAAATACAATTTGAAAGAAAGAAATTAGAAAATGATTGCTTCTTGTTGTCCCGGAATCTCTATTATTCTGCGCATCCAGCTTTACGTCAATCAATTACAGTGAGAAATGGAAGGCAGAAGCTTAGTATGTATAGAATTCATAGAAACTCCTTTAACTGATTATCTAAACATAATTAAAATGAGCAGAAGGAAAGCAAACTACAATTCAACTGCACAAAAGATTTAGAAGGAAAGAAATCTTTGCATTTCAAATGTAACTATCCAAAGATTAAAATGTAAATTTTCCTGCCCCATTCTACAACCAGAAGACTACTTTATCTTACATGTCACCAAATTATACATCTAGAAAGGCTCTACCATTTTTTTGAAGAGTTTGAAACTAGGGTGATTCTAAAACTGAGCAGTTTATAATCCTGAGATTAATGGAGAAGCCACAATGATATAGGATCCAGTATCCAGAGCATGAATTCCATCTTGATTACTGGCTCACACTCACCCAATCATAGCGGCCAGGCAGTGGTGTATCAGTCACTATATCAAAGTTATACCTACAAAGATGAATTCAAACGCATTACAGAGAGTTAAATGATTCTACAAAAAATAATAAATTTGAGTAAATAGATCTATTTCCATACTGATAAAGAATTTAAGCACCATACTTTTCAATAAACTGTTGCTGCTGCTGCAGCTCTGCATTTCTGAAGAACTCGTCCATCTCATACGCTGAAGGGATATTCCTCAGAATGGGATTCTGACTTCTCCAGTTTGTTGCATCTGAAGTCCTTTGCCTCGTTGAAGAACCAGGAGCAACATCCACCTCTCTTATGAAGCTACAAGGTGTAGTTTCCCTGGTGCTCCTGCTAAAATGAAAACCATCAATCATCACCATACAACTACTTTACAACCATTGACTAGCACGAACAATCTAATTACTTAACTAGCTAAGATAACAAAAGCAGATGAAACTATGGTGGTGGACTGGTGGTTCAGTATCAACGGAAACAAACCCAAAAAATAATAGCATAATTAGAAAATAAAAAAATTGCCAAAATATTTCTACATTGTTTTTACAGCAACTGCTGGTAAAAACACAACAGAAAGAATCGAGCACATCGTCCTAGAGAAACAAGAGCATATAAGAGAGGGAGATAAAACTACGAAGGTACTCTTATGCAGTGGTTCTGTGCAATGGCCCCATGTAAATCATTGCTGAAACTTATGGCATACAGATGAATACTACCATTACATCAAAATAAAAGTAACTTTTGGTACAAGCAATGAATTCAATACCATCACATCACTAGTGACAAGTTTTCTTTTACTACATTCAGCTACCGAAACATTGTAATATGTTCTGGCTAATTCCTGTTTCCTGCTTATTGTTAAGGGAGAAAAGAGAACAAGTAAAAGGATTTCTTAGATGCTTCTTATGTACTGGCATTATCAAAAAAATTAAAAATTAAACATGGAGACTCCTAATTCTAGTATGCACAAAAAAGATTGGTCCTCTGAAAATTTGTAGTAGTAAATGAGTTTTTAAGTATTGTAATTGGAGTTAAGCTCTTTCCTCTGACAGGCCAAAAGTAAATGCATTAAAGTTTAAATGCAGCAGCATTCAGACAGAGAAACGAGATTTAGAAACTTGCACCATGAGTTTCTACAAGGTGGGGCTGCTAGAAGTGTACTAGGTTAGTAATTTCCAAAGAAGACCAGCAAACCAACAATGCGACCAACCTAAAGCAATGCAATACCTATTGCTTGGGAAACATAGAAGAGGGTATAAAAGCTAACTCTGACTTTAAGGCGCCTAAAGAAAGGGATGACATTTCCACTATAAACCATAAAATTTCAGAAATTGAATAGGAAGATTTGAAACGGCTCTGCAGAGTTTCTGCAACGCAACAGATAAGCTGTGCCTCAACACGAGTGAGTATTGGCATTTCCGGAACTTCTCAACAAATGAACCTTCACAAATTCCGAACGACAAGAAACTATGGTAAACCAATAATAACTGGAGTGGAAAAATTAACTTTAGAAAAGAACCTGCGCCGGTAGGGCGAAATGAAATTGTTTTCTTGGGGAGGGGAATATTATTCTCTCAATAGATCAAACCCAATTTGCCATTTTCCTTTATAATCCAAAACTAAAAAGGGAAAGAGGATAGAAAACAAACAGCAAATGCATAATATGCAAAAAAAAAAAAAAAAACAAGATTAACAAAATCAAAAGGTAAATTATACTCGCAGAAAGAGAACTAAAAATGAGAACTAGATTTCATAAACAATTTCCATGCAAACTCTGAAGAAAAATAGGAAGGCATGAAAAGGTACCTATCCCTAGCTTGAAAATCCGAGTTGTTTTCTCCAAATGAAGCTTCAATGCCCCAGTCAAGACCCTGCTCTGTTTCATCCGCCACTCTGTTTTCCAAACAATCCTCTACACCCTTGGGCCGCGCAATTGACCCCGACTTGACGGAGCCGGAACTCGCAGAATCACTCAGCCTGAGCCCTCGCCTTTCCGCTTCTTGCCCGCAACTCTGCTTCTGGGGGCTGGGTTTCTGTGCCTGGGGTTTCAAATGCGAGGGCTTCTCAAGGCGCCGAGAGCGGAGTTGAAGATAACACGAGGAGTCCGATACGGCATCAGAACCGGGTGACGGAGGAACAGTAGTGGAAGACTGCAGGCGTTGGAGAGCTAGGGTTTTGGCGCGCGTGCGAACACCAAGGGTGGACTGCGGAACTTCCATAACAGCAACATCATCGGTGAATTTAGCCTTCCTCATGTACTTCCCCATCTCTGAATTCTTCTGCGAATACTTTAAAACGCCCTAAGAAACTGGTGATTCTCTAAAACCAGAGAAATTTCATACGGGAATTTGAAATGGGATGGAGGAGGGAGAAGAGGGTGAGAATGGAGAAGGGGGGTGAGAAGTGGGGTTGGTGGCAGGAGAGAGAGAGAGAGGAGGGAAATCAGAAAGAAAAGAGGGCTTTTTATGCTATAAAAATAGGCATTTGGGAGAGTTAGGGTTGCCTTAAACAGGAACGGTGGAAACACTGCTCCACCTGTTTTCCCCGTTCCGGTCTGAATTTCAAATAATTGTATTGCATTGAGATAATTTTAAAATATTGTCCTCGATTTATTCCAATAGTTAACCTTTTTTCTTAATATTTTATTTTAATTATTCACTTTCTAATTTTATTATATATTTTTTAAAATTATATCATTATTATTAATAAATTATTTGAATTAATTATAAACTATTTATTAGATGATGCATTTTTATGAAACTTAATACATATACATTAGCTATTAAATTATAAAAATTTAGAAAGTTTAGTTTCATAATTATTATTTTTAATAATCTTTTTAATTTTTATGTAAATTTAAAGTGAATAATTAAAATGAGACGAATTAATTAAATATAAAGCAATACTAATAAAATTACTTCATTTTTTAATAATTAATAATAAAATTAGTTCCCATCAATTAGATAGTATAATTGTTAATTTTTTATATTTATATTTTAATCTAGATGTTAATCTTTATTGAAAAACTTAATGATATTTTAATTTCATAACTTATAGTACAATAGTAGTGTTTTTATTATTATTCTGATTTTATAAATTTTGATGTCATAATAAATGTTAAAATTTATTAGAAGTAACCAGAACAATTTGTATGTAAACAGACAATTAACGTAAAGGCAAGATCATTTGTTTTTTTATTTTATTTTAGATAAATATCATTGTATTTGAATATGTAATATTGTAGAGTTTTGGTTCATCATATAAAGGCAAAATCATCGCATTCGACTTTTTTGTTTATGACATTATAGAATTTTGGTTCAGATATGCAAAAGAGATATATCGATCGCATTCTGATTTGTTAAGTAGCAACATGAATGAACGATAAAAGTCCTAAGAAAATGCTTAGACATCAAAATATATTTACAATCAAATTTTTTATTCAAATAAGATTTTTTTTACTCAAAATTTAAAAAATGTATGAATTTTACAGCACTGTCCAAAAATACCCTTAATCTTAAACTAATTGAGATATTAGTATTTTATTAATATTACTACTATTATTTTGCCTTTTATTATATGATTTTTGAAAAGATTAAATTGATACCGCTCTCATCGCACATACTTCAAAACTATTATGAATGAGTTAAATCAGTTAAGAGTAATTCCTTATTAAATTCTTATACGATTTATATTAGACAATATTTGTTACTCATTCCTTAAAAAAACAATGACAGTACCTCAACGGCCATTTCCAATAGCTTTGAAAAATAGGGTTTATGGTTAATCTTGATTTCTACCTTAAAATGGATTTTAAAAATATATATATTTTTTATTTTAGAAAAGGTAAAAGTAAGTCTTTTCTTAGCAGGGTAAAATATATATATATATAACAATTGTTGAATTCAATCAAATCAACGAGGAGAATCCACTGCATTCTTACTGTTACTGCTATTAATAATTCTAGTGGAGTAAGAGTGTAGTATTTATTTATGTTTTTAGTTTTTTTATTAAGTGTATTTATTTAACAAAGAGGCTGGATCAAAAGTCAAACGCACGAGTATTCTTTTATCTCCTTCTTCTTTGGTATTCATCAATAATTTTTCTAGTGCCCGTATTAGTTGAAATAGATGCCATCAGCCATCACCTGCTTTAAGCTCTTTATAATCATTTCTTCTTCTTTTTTCCTTTATGTTGTGTACACTAAATTATTCGTGACTTCATTCAACTGAATTATTCTGTAACTCTACTTAAAGATTTTTTTTTTTTTTGTGTGGTAAATTTTGTGCTTTTGATGTTCTGTGTTCTTTCAACCAATTTTCTCATTAATAAGATTTTTTTTTTTTTTCCTTTTAAAAAACAATGTTAATTTTTTTATTCATAGACATAAGTTATATGAACGAGTCACTATTTATTTTATTTTTTGTTTGCAAATATTTTTTCTATTGTTAAATTTAAATAAAATATATATTTTTTAAAAAAATCATTAATTCAATTTTAAATATCTTTTTAAAAAATAAATAAACAGAAAGAAAGAGCAATAGAATAGGCATAATTCATGTGAGAGTAGTAGAATCACAATTTCTCTCTGCACAACCATAATGAAAATTAAAGACAGAAGAATTATAATGATTTATAAATCAATCACTATCAGCCGCTTTTCTAAAGACATTTTGAAAAGAAAAGAAGGCGAAGAAGAAGAAGAAGTAATGGAAACGGTGTAAAGTAAGTACATAACAACATGATTCGGGTGTCATTGGATTCCTATCATCTTAGATATAAAGATCTTTGTTCATTGTTCAATGCATAATTTCTTCTTTCTATATACTTTGTCAATGCTTTGTATTCATTTCGATATCTCACCCAAAAAAAAAAGAAAAGTGTCACAAATCTGAGTTCTGAAAAAGGTTAATGCAGTTCTCCATTTTCATTGACTTTCTTTAAAGTTTCTCAACTGATTTTCTCATGAATTGTTTGACTCTTCCAATTTCTTTAAACGAAAGAGCTTTTCATTTCATTCTTTTGTAGGGAAATCACAAAGTTTAAAATTCTATATGCGATTAGAGACCTCTTGATCTAGCAAATCTAATTCATTTAATGTTTAAACTTATACCGTCAAAAAGATTTTTCGCACGTGATTTCATATCTTACCGACTCATCATACATATGGAGACAAGCTCTTGATTATGATAGGGGAACCAAGAGATTTTTGGAACAGTGGTCATTCCTATAACTTTCAAATCACCTATTTAATTGGAGCTCTTATGCTCATATAAAACTTCTTGGAAATATCTCCAACTCGGAAATTCACGATTCTTTTATTTTTGTAGACAATCTAAAGTGGATAGTTTGATATAATTCTAACACAAATTGTAAATTTACTTTGTATTGGAATTGTATAGTCTAACCTGCTAGATACAGAATGCAACATACACATATGTACATCCTTTTGAAATAATACACTATGATACTTTTTTATGAAAGAAGAAGAAGAAAATCTGTGTTTTTTTTCCTTGAAGAGTTGTCTTTACTCTCGTTTGTGAAATCACATTGTAATCTCATCCTTTTCCTTAAATCGGCGTTTTGTCGTACAAATGAAATGCCTATTAAGCACAAAAGTCGATGTTATTCACATCAGTGAAGTTGTTTGCACTCAGTAGTTTACTCCAGGAGACAGTGCTTAAAGAATAGCTCTCCTTTATTATTATTACAGTATTATTTATTAATATCATGCATGGTTTTTGCAGTAGCCCAAGAAAAGAGAATCTTTTCATATAAAAGCTCAATATGAGAGATGAGATTCCCGCCAAAACACATTCACTCTAATATGTTGGCCCATCAAAGCTGAACCGGCCAACTGCCAACCTTGTCAATAGTCACCCATCACTGCTGAATCCAATTCTACCCTTTCAAAATGATTGTTTTAATCCTCCCTTCAAAATTTAAAAGAAAACCTTACCTTATATAACAAGGGTAAGAAAGATTACTATGGTAGTAGTCTCTTTTTTTCTTATCCAAGTATAACATAATTTTGAACAACTATATTATATTAAACCTCACATTTCTCCCTTCTTGGGGGCATTTTCTTCTCCAAAATCCCAAGGGGATCTCCAATAAATCCTACGGTTAAATGGCCAGTAGGTATTAGTCCTTAAACTTCGCATGCATGATGAGTGATGATCGATGCCTAGAACTCCTAAAAAACTGTAAAATAATATGGTGACACTGCGACGGTGACGTCTTTCACAGCCTAGATTTTTACCTCTTAGAATTTGTCTTTGGCATATAGAAAACACAACAAACATATACGACAATTTACAGCATTCAGCCAATCATGACTTGGTTCAGATCTCCATGACCTAATTGATTCTCCCCAAAATTTAACCAACCTCGTAGTAATAGTAATAGATTTTTCCAGTCCTGGGGATGTCCTCCTCCACTAGGGTTAGTGAATAACGAGGAAATCAATGAGGAAGTCATTTTTCCACCGTCCCAAGTCAGATAATTTTTTTGAGTGAGAGATGCTAGGGTCAGTCAAGGGAGAAAGCATTATTCATATTGTAGCAGAAAAACCAAGGGGCTTCTCCTGGACTCCCCATCATTACAGTCTGAACCTTATGCTTAATGCTATTCGTCTCAAAGTTCTTTCCACCACCAGAGCCAGATCAACATCAGATGTAACAGTACCTTAGCGTTTAGTGCTGCACAAGCAGACAATTCAAGTCATACAGGATATCCAACAAGATATTGATAAACACAGAAATAGATGTACCTATAATGTAATATTAGTTACAATTTCATAAATTCATGAACACAAGGTTTTATGATTGCTCAGCATAAATGAACCATCGTATGCTCGTTTTTTGGATTGTACAAAACATTTGTCTCAAAATTGTTTCATTACTATACAGAACAACTAAGTCAATGCCTAATTGTACATATTCGAAAGAGTGGCTGGGGCTGAAAACCCGGTGTGTATGTTCTGAGAATGGACCAGATTCGAACATCCTGAGCCAGTTGTAGCATCTCCTATCTCAAGTTCAAGAACAATGATCTTTGTAGTGACATTTGGCATAGTATGCACAACCATAGAGCAGTTGTAAAACCAAGGATTCCCGCAATACAAACACCAGATGTAGAAAAGTGGTTAAGATTTCACAAGGATTACAGATTACTGGCGGTTACCCAGACTATCAGACTCATTTTCAGCAGCTTCCTGCACATCACTAGACAAGGGGGAGGATGAATTTTCTGTACTGTCAGGTGAAGGACTTGGAGCAGCAGAAACCTCTCCTAGCTGTCCCCTAAGCCCTCAACATTATATTTCGTATGGAATTTGGCCTCATGATCTCAATGTGTGCTCTGCGGTATGCTGCTGATTAAAGCGACCAGGGAGCATGAAGCCAGTTGAATAACATTCTTCACAAAGGTTATAGCCTTTTGCCTCCAAACAGTCTTTGCATCTGTATCTATCTCCAACTATAGGGTACATCTGCAAGTATGAACTCAGGTCAGCCCTACTTGACAATGTCAAGGTACCATGCAACTATACAATATTCGTTGAGTGAAAGGGAGGCAGACCAGATAGTCTGAGTATTATA